>JAUMHH010156845.1:0-18278 GCA_032359455.1 Chlamys rubida | reverse complement strand
AACTATAGTATATAAACCATAGATGTATAACCCACGTGTTACTAGGTGGTCTATTGTCAACAATCTCAAAGCATAGTAAATGTAAATATAGTATATAACTATAGTATATAAACCATAGATGTATAACCCACGTGTTACTAGGTGGTCTATTGTCAACAATCTCAAAGCATAGTTTATACACATAGGATGTCATTAAACATTCGAGACTAGGTGGTATATAATGATTGCAAATTACTTTATCTTATTGCACGGGGATTTGTTCTAAGGACAAATGTAACATACACAGTTTTCTGTTCTTTAAGACCAACTCAATTTATCGCCACATGAAGTCGATCAACCACGAAGAAGTGAGAACAAAAATAGAAATAGCAAATCCATTTAAAAGTCGTTTGTTATTCCCTTTAACGATTTTTCTCACCCACAATCCATAGTATATATAAAAAGTATATAGAGACGTGTTAACTACTCGAGACTAAAGTTTAGCTGAGGACAAATTAAAAAAATATGTACAGAATTTGCATGTAACCATGTAAATGTGTATGCAAGGGATGATTATGTGCTAGCATGTGTATGTGTGTGTTATGGTGTGTATGCGTGTGGCGGTGTGTGTGTTTGTGTGTTAGGAGTAGGGAGTACGCGTTATTTTTCTCGTGTTTGTGTTGGTAATTACAGACGATATTGAATTGTTATCATTCAGTTACGCGCGTGTTTGTAATGTACGTAATGTTAGTGAACGTGCACAGGTGAGAAGGTAGTGTGAGAGACTGTCATTGTTTTTGTAAATCGGACTGATGAAATGTGAAATGTGTTTACTAACAAAATAGAAGGGATGTGAATGCTTTAACATTGTGACAATATCTTTACTTAATATGATGATATAATGTGATTATGAAATCTGGAGAAAGGGGAAAAAGAGCCTATATCTGAGCACACAAACAAATCTAAAGACCAACTCAATTTATCGCCACATAAAGTCATAATTTGTGAACCTGTTTGAGACGACCTACGAACTAGGTTGTGATAAAGCGGTATATAAGAACCTCGAATTATTATTATTATTATTAAATTAATTTAAAATCTACACACATACATGTATCAGATATTAAACGTACCTTCCAAACATATACATGTATGTGTGTAGATCGAAGACTTAATGTCGGGGTATGTATCGTAACAATCCACTAGTGCAAACAAATCAGGACAATATCGGAAGTCCCTAAACTTAAGTATTCTAAATGGAAACCTATTTAAAAGTTTAAGAGATAAATCATAAGATAAGTAAAATTAATTTAATAATAATAATAATTTCGTCTCAAAGCGGTTCACAAATTATTATCCGTGGTTATGGGGCATTTGCAACCAGCCAATATCGTTCTCAACTCCCTGGGGAGCATACAGCCGGAGCTGCCATTTCGGCGCTAACAGCTATCATTCAACAAGTCTAGCGCTGCCCAACCACATACTCATTTACAGCTGAATAGACTGGAACACGTGGAGTAAAGTATCTTGCTCAAAGATACAACACAGTGCCGTGCCGTGACTCGAACCCGCAACCCTTCGGTCACGAGCCCGGCTTCATTACACTAGACTACCGTACCAATTTTACTTTGGTAATGCTTATCTATCGAAATTTTAGTTAAAGAATTTCTTAAATTCCAGTAACGTTAGAGAAACTGAGGCGACAATTCTAACACAACCGGACATAATCTAGGACTTAAATCAATCGCAACTCATCGCAGATAATATTCAAGTCCGAGGGTTATCTTCTAATATCTTAGGTAAATTATCGAAAGGTTTGTTTTTTTAAGAATATAAATATCTTCCTTTCTGAAAAAGTGTTATGCCAATTCACAACTGCACTTGCATATTTTTTCAATATGTTTGAAATATCAAATAGTTGTGATTGATGGGTAAATCCATTCCCTCTCATCTTGTCAATAACAATAGAACAGTTATGTTCATTGCTATATTTGTCAATATTTACAAGAACTATTAGTATGCGATGTATTGATCCCAGCTACAGTTAGACAAAACTCATACAAACAAGCAATGCTTATATGGGTAAATGGCATTATTTTTCTTTTCTAATTTTTCCATTACAAGCACTTTTAAATGTTGAAGATATAATTTTCTACACAAATTGAAATATTATCCATTTAAAAGAGGTTAAAAAATTAAATTAAAACATAATGATAGTAATTTGAGGAAAACATTACCAGTTTCAGCATGAATGTACACCATTGTAGGCATGGAGTAGCTGAGAAGAACCGGTTTGTCGGTCTTTCCTCAACTGATGTATACTATCACTATTATTAGTTATGTACAGTTTACCGCTATGCGTGGTTCAATTACCACGAAAAAGTTTGTTTTGAAAACAAACAGAAATTGAGAAATTATTTTGCGAGCTTTCAAAAACGTTTGTTTCCTTTATCAAGCAAGGAGTGTAAATGACCGGTGTCTCGACTCTAAACCGCTGAAAACAAGTCACTAAGCCACATTGGGCCAGAAGAGGACAAAACAGGGGGTGGGTTACCAAACTCAATGGAACAGCTGCAACCTTACATACATTGGGGAAACTGTCCGGACATTTAGGACACCAGACTGCCTGTAGTATTAGAGTTCAATTGGGCGAAATGTCTTGACATGACAACTGACTTTACTTGATTCTGCCCACAGTGGCTTAGTGGGTTGTTTTCAGCGGCTTAGAGTCGAGACACCGGCCATTTAACTCTTTGCCTGACAAAGGAGACGTTTCCGAAAGCTCACAAAATAAGTTTTCAATTCCTGTTTGCGTTCAAAACAAACTTTTGTTTTCATACCAAACTTATGAATCGTATTCCCAATTAACACATATTCACTGTATAATGTAATATATACTTACGCAGAGACATAGTACGGCACTAAAATGACCTATAAACCGTGTTTTAGGTGCAGCCGTATCCAGATCCCACTGTCGCACGATTTGATCGTCCCCTCCCGTATAGAGATGGCGTTTGTCCATGTCTACCCTGACACAGATAATCGGGCCTGTATGACCGCTAAACGTCAGAGCTGTTTCCCCAGATGTCCAGTTCCATGTCCGCACAGTTCCATCACCTGAACCGGTGAGCAACATTTCTCCTTGTGGCATTACAATCAGCGAGGAAATCAGTTTCGTATGCCCCTCTAGCGTAAATAAACATTCTCCAGTTGAAAAGTTATATATCCTTGCCATTTTATCGAAAGAGCTGGAAAACAAAAAGTTTTCATAAATATCCAGGTTGCTTATCATGCCATGATGGCCCTCAAATATCAGCAATAATTCTCCATTATTAAAGTTCCATTTCCTGATCGTTTTGTCACCACTTCCGGTCACCACGAATTCCTCAAGTGCTATAATACACGTGATATAGCTCTCATGCCCCTTCAGGACGTCGACGCACTTTCTCGTGGTAAGTTCCCATATACGGACGGTACCATCTTCTCCCCCTGATACCAGGAAGTCTTTGTTGGGACTAAAACTAATACAGTTAATACGTTGATGATGCTTTTCGTCATAGGTGAACACTGGGTATGGTACCAGTAACCGGCTGGTAGCTGGGGTCTCGCTATTTTGTTTCCCTGCTTTAGAATTATCAGAACCCATCTTATGCAACACAAGCCAAATATTCCTTTATGCAATTAATAGCAGATATTCGATTTGTTTGATTTGTGACGTTCTAACCTATCATTTTTAAGAGTAGTCCTTTCAACCTATTGAGGTATCACTTCACGATGCTTCCGGTAAGTACACATCCTCTTTATCTCCCTCTTTATGGATGTTCATGACCTTCTCCTTAATATTTCTCGTGCAATGGTGATGTTTATCCTGATAAGTTTTTGTCAGTCACGGTCCATTAACTAGTAAAAACAGGGACACATTCGTTTTACAAAGAGAACAATGTTGTAGACCTTGCCCCCGGAGCTATGATTTACAGTCAGAGGTTTACAGACGGTAAATGCAACAGTATTTAGATCCTCTGCCAAGCTTCCTTACTATCCCTTTATCAGTAATCCTGCATATTTGCTTATTTTCATAGTCACTCAAGTTGTTATCAAATCAATGACACATTAAGTATTGTCTTTTA
Source organism: Chlamys rubida (assembly GCA_032359455.1). Lineage (NCBI taxonomy): Eukaryota > Metazoa > Mollusca > Bivalvia > Pectinida > Pectinidae > Chlamys > Chlamys rubida. Next base: position 14,172 of record JAUMHH010156845.1, on the reverse strand, counting down.
ACTATTCAAAGCTTCATATGACAAAAAACCTTTGCTTTGCCGATGTTCTAACAATTTTCATTGCATAATGGTTTCTAAACAAGCGCGGCACTACAACAACAAAGTTGCCTAGCAAAACATTGATCGCATGTACTGTATAATAATGCACAATTTCCTATCACTACCTTTAAGTCTTGTCAAATAGTACAGGATCTAATTACCAACTGGTTGAAACCGGAGCAGTATTTGCCATTTACTCAATGTATATATATTTCAATTACAATGCATGCTGATCGTCTAAATCCATGTCGTGCCCAATAGGCTTTTGTTTCGTTATACGTGACGTTCCATTCATATTTGTTGATGAACAGATCAGTTTGTAGTCAATATTGTAATATACAATGTAACTCTTTTTCAAATATACAGCTCGATGTTCCGCCAGAATGTCTGCTGCCTGGACGTTTATGGGTGGATATGTCCAATGGGAAATTGGTGCTTCGTCAAGTCATACATCCATGTCACATAACTCCATTTCCAATGCGTCTTTGACATATACATTCCTCTGTGACTACCAGACCACAGTGACATAATAAAACCTAGCTTGTTTAGTTCTTCATTAACTGCTAGGTATATAGATCTGATATTGAGATTCCTGAGTATATTGATTTACCTATATACGGTTCCATGGTCTCTCCCATGGCTATGGTTGACGCGCATTGTATTGATTGCCAGGGTAGAGAAACACACCTTCACGCATTATGAATGCGTTCGACACGCACGGCGGGGCACTCTTTCTTATTCCCGTTTTGTTTCCTATTTCTTGTCAATGACTTTAATGCCATACAATTCGGAATATAGTGTTTGAGGTAGATAATCACTTTTCATAGGTATACAGACCATGAAACGTATTTTTTTTACATTCCATTTTTTCTGTATTTGCAGAAAAATTAGGGGCTTTTTTGGAGTTAAACTATTTTGAAATAATTTCTTATATTTTGTATAATGCAGAAAAGTATCGTAATAGCAAACATCATACCAAGTTGTTGTTTTAAAGTCCATAAATATAATCCCTGAAGAGGAATTGGTGTTGCAAAACGGAAATCATATATATCAAAAAAAAATCTATCGTATAAAACGCTAATGTAACGAGCGTGTGGTTTTGTTTTGAATTTGAGATCAAGTTTTATTCTTGTATGAAGACATCGTGGCTTTAAACATTTTCTACTGTAAACCAGCCGTTTCAGAAGTTACATGTAAATAATTTAATCTTGCTTGTAACAAGTATTTGCATTGGCTTAAAAAATTATGTTATCAGCTCATAACGTAAAAAAATTACGTCGCCGTTTGTAACGTCGCTTTTGATTGGCTGATACAGCGGCGTAATAATTTCTAAGAGAAAAGAGTCCATCAATAAAAGTGGATTTCCACAGGGAATGTGTATAGTAGATTAAATTATAAGGATTAATTTAAAAATATATTCAAGTAAATCCTTCAATAAGATATTAGTATCAAGTAAACAATTGAACTATCTTCATCGTCATTATTACAAATCATCAAAAATACTGTCTCAAGTTTCAATCCAATATATCATCATCTTCAGGGAAGAAGTATTTCATACCTATCAATCAAAATATCTAAAGCACCAATAAGAACTTTAATAACACAATTTATAATTTATATACAACTTAATCAAAATCAATAAAAGGCTATACAACATATAACACACTACTGATTAGTTTACAACTGTCATTCAGATTTCTTGTTTCAAAAGCTGGAAATATAACTTTACAATAATCATAATCATTCAATTGTTTAAAAGAAAAATTGGTATGGTTTATCCTCTTTATATAAAATATGATATATACTTTGTTTAAAAGAGGATTTCTACAGTGAAACCTTTCTAAAAGACTATTCATGTAAGAATACCTCTAATGGTACACTCTGCAAAACTGGGGGGAGGGGGAATATTAAGCACATTTGTTTTTCCAAGTACTTCAATTTTTGTGATACTGTTTTCCAGTAATTTCATAATTCAGACTTTCCAGAGATTATTTAAAACACCCCCATATAATTGCAGTATTTTAGGATTCATCATATCAAATTAGTGAAAAAGATTAAAATTTAACAGTTACAATAACAGATGATGTATAATTTTATAAACAACTGCATACAATAATTAGTGTTGTTAAATTGAGTTAAAGCCACATATCATGAATAACTTAAAAGTCTAATCTTTATACAGAAGTTACACACATTTTGTATATAATACCTCACCTCAGCTTTCTAAAATAATCTGCTTTACAGTAACAAATTACAAAAAATATATTGGGTAATGCAATGCTATGATAAAAAATATCACAAGACATGAAATACACATTTATATTCTCGATGGAGTCATGACTTTACATGAAATTCGATTTTATTGCTCTTTTCAATGACAATATCAAATACTTGATACAGGTGCCATGGAGGTAAAACTACAATCATCAAACAGGAAACTTTGCAATGATAAAAAAAATCCTGAATAACATTTAATAATGAGAAAAATAACAGTGCAACAACAAAACAAATGATTTCGTTGTGGCTCACAATAACACTTAACAAAGCAGAATACAACATTTCATTTACTACATGTAGTGAAATCGGGCACAATTTTTTTTATAAATTTACATTAAAACATAGCGATGATGTCACTACATGTACAGCTGTCCTTTCTCTAACTTATTGGACCGTTTTTGGCTTATATCCATATAACTTAAAAATAAAATTGAAGAATATTCAAATAAAAGTCAGATACGAATCAAAACAGCAAATAAGTGGAATCAATATTTCCTTCTGGGATTTACTTGTCAAATATGTTTCTATATTAAGAAACCATAATTATGATCCTTTTAGAACATGGCCTGATTATATCCATTATGCAAGCAGACTTCAAGCTTCTTTGAAAATGCAAGCTATCTTACTTACAATGTACTGATGCAACATCTATTTAATTACATCATACTTAAAAAGACTATTAAATGATAACACTTCCCACATCAATTAAATATCTCAAATATATCACCATGCAATTCAATTGAAAGATCATTATTTCTTAAAACTTGACAATTAAAATTACTTTTTCATCCAATAAATTAAAACTAAACTTCTAGCAAAGATATTTTGAGTGACAATTATTGGAAATAAAATATTTAAAAGTTGTGATTACAATGAACACCATTAACTCATTCACCCCTGAAGACACATTTGAATTTTTCCAATTCAAAGGTTGGAATAGTTCATTATTAAATTTCAGGGGTGAATGAGTTAATGAAGTTAGGACTAGCAATACTGATAATTACTGTCACCCTTAAAAGCTTCCTCTACTTCGTTTGAGATTAAGTCCTATAAAACACTTGTTCCGAACAACAAACTTCAAAAATAAAATACTGACATGAGAAAAACCTTTAATACCATATATTCTCTTGTAATATATCAGGACAAACTAAAAAATATTTAGAAACTTCACGAATATAACGACGATCCTTCCCTTATCAACAGGTGTACCTTATGGTTTTTATTGTCAAGGAGTATTATGCAGAGTAGAAATAATTTCACTGAATTATGTCTTCATCTTTATTACCATTCAAGCGTGTATCTTTGTAGATAACTTATTTTATGTATTAAGACTGTAAATGGTTTTTGATTTTTTTCTTCATCAACTTGAATCAATATGTAAAACTTATGACTAGAGTTGTGAAGGGAAAAATACAATCTAGAACTCAAATGCTGACAATAGTAAGTTTAACTATTACAACCAGCTATATAAGCAGCTAAAGATAATTACAGAATGTGTGTTAAGTACTGAGTCCTAGGCTAGTATCTCCTGACACAGAGCTCTGTACAGCTAAAGATAATTACAGAATGTGTGTTACCGTGGTAAGTACTCAGTCCTAGGCTAGTATCTCCTGAGACAGAGCTCTGTACAGCTAAAGATAATTACAGAATGTGTGTTACCGTGGTATACTCAGTCCTAGGCTAGTATCTCCTGAGACAGAGCTCTGTACTACTAGGCAGGCATCAGTGGCAGTTACATCCTAGACACTTTCTGTGTCAATGATATGCATCATGAATTTTTGCAGCCTCTTGTACAATGGCACCTTCGTTTCCAAATATCTTCACATTCGGTGAAACTTCCTTCCAAGTTGGTGAACTGTCCTGTTATAAAATAAATAATGAAACTCTGACTTGCAATTGTATACACAATATTTCGCCTTCATTTGTTATTCTATGATCAAAGAAACTGAAAATGTCTTGACCATCTCAACATTTATGTTCTTTTGAACAGAAAGGCGAAACTGAACCTGTCCAGTGATTTTGTTTGCTCAATTTAACTGCCGAATAAAGGCTGTTTCCCCTAGCTAAAAAGTGCCCTATTTTTCGCAAAATGACCCAAAACTGAGGAATATATTCCTGATTTCAATACAAATAATGCTATATTTTGCCAATTCATAAAGGAACAGGCTGTTCTGAAATTTAGGTAACAAAAACACTGTGAACAGGCTCTAACCACTCCATTGCATAGCATAAGTGTACCCACCTCTGGAATCCTAGAATCGAATGTGTCTCCAGCATCGTAATGGAAGTTCCACACCTCGGCCTCCACCCAAGCATTGTCAGTGTTACGAGGGTCGTCCACATAGCCTTTATAGAGCAAGGATGCACTATAGCCGGAACTGTCCCCGTCTCCATGTGTACGAAGACTGGTTCTGGAATTGGTCCGCGTCAGGAAAGGCTGGATTGAGGACATCTGAGTGGTGGAACTGGACACGGGACTGGGCAGTTGTGTGACCGGTGTCCGGACAGGGGTACTCACGTTAGCCGAAAACTGGGCGAAGTACTGTAAGTAAAATAGTATCAACAGATTAGGGTTGAAAAAAGAAACTTTCATCAGATATTGTAAAACACCTTAAATTTTTTAAATTGTAATTGATCAATTTTGTACTGTTGTTTAAATAGGATTTTTTAAAGTAAAATCAAGGTTCACGGTGTTACAATTGACTGCATAAGAAAGATTTGAGTATCTTATATAACAATAGAAAAACTATTAAATATCCTGAGCAAGCTATTTTGTATGTTGCCACTAGGCAATTTGTCAACGATGATTTTACTGGTTAGAGGAACAGACGAAGGAAGAAGAGTGAGCCCTAAAATAACATTCAAAGGGGAACATTTTATATCAAAAATATAGATTCTGACTGTACTTCATTAATTCAAACTCATTCAATGATATCTTTGCCTCACATTGTACGAACAAAATTGACAGCTAGTCTTACACACTTAAATCACTAGTTTAGATATGTGATTTATTTTTACCTTCTGTGGGTGATGCAGGTATACTACAAGTTTGATTAAGATATCTTAAATGGTTTAGAAGTTATGTCGTGGACAAACTTTGGTATTAAAAATAAACAAAGGGCCATAACTCTGTATATAGTGGGGCACATAACCTGATTTTAGTGCGAGAGATTCCACCTTTTCAAGATACATAAATATGGTAAGTTTAGTCAACATAGGTGAAATAATATGGAACTTATGCTCCGGACAAACTTCGGTATGAAAATTAAACAAAGGGCCATAACTCTGTATATAGTGAAGCACGAGACCTAATTTCAGTGCACTGAACACCTTCTGTGGGTGATGCATGCATACCTAAAGCTTCATTAAGATATCTTTAACGGTTTAAAAGTTATGGCCCGGATAAGTTGCGATTAGAAGAAGAAGAAGAAGAAGAAGAAGAAGAAGAACCAGTACTAATACAATATGTGTCCCTTCATTCGAAAGGGAGACATAATTATTCACCATAAAAGTAATAATAATCAATAATAATAGAACTTCTTTGATGATAAATACATGTTTAGCCATGGGCTAATCTTCCACATGGTCCATCCTGTTAACAAATTCCATACATCTGCCTTTAAAAGCAATTTATATAATATACCTCACCGCTTTCTGGAAGCTACGACTTCATCACAAGCTTTCTCAAACTCAAGGTTCAATTCAGCATTGCGAATGGCGTTCGAAGTGTCCTTTAAGGCACAGGCTCTGTGTCGGATGGCACGACCTGAAATTACAATGTCAGTCATTCTAAATGTAGGTTATCATCTTGCACAGTTTTATATTACGAGAATGTACGCTTACTTCAAATATAAATGTCTGACTTCTCGCAATGATACTGAAATACTTCATTGTTTGCTTGCTATTCTCACCACCCAAAAGTGGTTTTAAGCCAAGATTTCATTATCGCTGATGTTTGACTCAAATTCGGTGACATTTGAATTGAATAACTTCAATGGTACCTTGAATCTTATACAGTGTTTATCTATTATTATTAACTTTCAAGCTTGTAAAGATTAACATTTTTGTTTGTTTGTGTTTTACATCCTATTAACACCTATGGTCATATAAGGACATGCAAGGTTTTTGTGGTGGAGAAAAGCCGGAGTTCCCGGACAAAAACCACCGACCTACGGCCAGTACCTGGTGCCCCATGAAGGCCTCGAACCCGCGACCCTGTGGTGGAGGGCTTGTGGTAGCAGAATGCCAGACGCTTTAACCATTTGGCCACCGTGGCCCCCTAAAGATTGCCAGTCTGTTAACATGAACTAATACTTGAGATTGCCAGTCTGTTAACATGAACAAATACTTGATTTCAGTAACTAACCAGCAGGGTCCTTGGCGGGATTGTACTCCAGAGCATTCCTACAGATGAGGTTAATGTCGTTCATGAACTCCTTGGCAGTCTGATAGTTGTGCTTGTCTATTTTGCTCATCATGGTGGAAAGATTCATTGGTTTTTTGTTGATTTCATTGTAGTCAGGCACCTATTAAAAGAAAAATAATAACTTTATGAAAACAAATGCAGGGTCTTCATTTAGTGAATCAAAGGAACAATTCACTTCAATGTACAGAAATGTTCTCAATGTCTCGTCTTTTTTCATGTCCTGCTACAAATGTGCTCTGTCATTTTTCTTTGAAGATGAAGTAAACAATTTGTGAGAAAGAGGCAACTACATGTGTGTGAAATTATCTTCTCTAATCGCTCTTTTCCAACAACTGATCCAAATAAAAAAAGTGAGTTGGGGCTCATATAGATAATTCCTCCACCCCCAGATTACTATATACACAAGACCTTTACTTCAAAAGGTATAATTTATCAAAGAACAATGGAGTTAAATGTAAAAGTCTAAACAAAATGTTGTATGGACAAACGGGCCAAACACCAGTTACATACTTATTGTCCTCTCTACTATGTTGCAAGGGCATACAAATGATCACTCACATCTTCTAAATCTACAGGCTTAGCAAATATTTGGAACTTCCTGTCGCGCCCCAGTTTGTTGATGACGTCCCCGAGGAAGAGGCGTAATTCTCTCAAAGTAGCCTCCTCCTGATTGTACAGAGTTTGAAGTTCTTTTTCTGTCAGCTTCCTTGGTTCTGGGGCTGGAGCTTTGGGCAAGACTTCTAAAAGTCGCGTGGCTGAAAATTGATCAAACCACATTATAGAAATAATCATAATTATTGTTCATTTTTTATATATTGCAAACAATTCTAAAAGCAGAGAAGACTTTCTGGAATCCTAAGCATATTTCCTTTTTTTATAATAAACTTGTTATCTTCCAATAGTAAATATCATTTTTTTAGTCCCAATGAAATATTTCTTACAAATTTGTTACATGTGATAAGCATTTTTTTTATATTATTTTGTTAAATTTCTAAAACTATCATGCACATACCAATCAATTTCCCCAAAGCCTACTCAATTTCAGTCAATAAGGAAAAAATACTGAACAAGTGAACATTTTGAAATTTTATATTCACATTGCCAATTTGCCATTTATTTCAATACAACTGGTAATTATGATTTTCGTAATCATAAACTAATATGCATTGTTTAATGCAAAAAGCATTTTGTCAATTAAGTGTATGTGTATAAATGAAATTGAACTCAAAAACAACAATGGAAATCTCCAAATAACAAAACACAAAATATGAACTGTTCCAATCGACTCCCTTTGTACCTCCTTGTTTTTTATTAATGCTTTTCCGAGCTTGCTTCCCTTCCTTAGTTTTATTCTCTGTAAAGCACAACACTTCCAACATTCAGCGCATACTTTACAAGAATTTCTCAAGATTAAAACATCTTTAATTTTCAGACAATACAATATACATACTCTCTATCGCCATTCTTCAGACAAAACTACCATTAATAATGAAATTAACATTTCTGTCAAAGACTGATATCAAATTGAAAAAATATTCATACAGACAATAGTGACAGTGAAATGATGAGATAAACCTTTTGGTCAGTATTCAAAGGTAGGAGTTGTTCAAATTAAAATTCACTACTTAAAGACTGACCAGGAATGGACAGGAATTGTGCCAGGCGAGGACTCAGTTCACTTTGTGTCAGCAAATACTATTTACAAAACGTACGGAAATAATCGCACACTTACCAGCTTGTGTTTTTTTGCTGGGTGGTTGCCTTGTCTGACTGAGGATGAGATCAGAGAAGAAGTCTCGCCGCTGGGCCTCACCTGGGTTGGTCATTGTAACCACTTCTCCAGCATACAAACTGAACAGGAGTTGAAGCTGTAAGGTGAAACAGTACCAGTCTTAACCTGGGGCTTATTCAGTTTTGAACTTAACATATAACAATAAGTAGTTTCTATGAAGTATGTGGAAAATAAAGTTTTAGTTCAGTTTACTTTTCAATACCGGATCATGACCCTCTACAATGAACTAAAAATACATATGTATTGTACACAAGATAATATTTGTTCAGTCCATGATACCACATCTTTAAGAAGACTATTTCATATTTTCTTTTCGAAATCACTGCTAATTGTATTAATTTGAATTTTATGAGATAAAAGATTTTCACTTAAAATAAAGGTAAGTTTTGCCAAAATTTTGATCAGCCACTTAAGTTTTTGCCAGTAATTGACAGGAGTTAAATAGACAATAAATCCTGTAATCAGGTTGGTGAAGACCTGAAAGTCGAGCTCAGTGTAGGGCTGTTCACTGGTGGCAAGGATGAGGATGGAAGTGGTGGGAACAAACTTTGCCTACAACAAACTATATTTTATATGGTTCTTAGAGATTCATTTTAAACATGTTTTACTGTATTCATGAAAGTATTGAAATATTTTTTAATATATGAATTTAGTTCACTCCGTACATCCATATTCTAAATAAGAAAATACTCAGGCTTAATACATGAATTCTATAAAGCTTTTAATGGACCAGCTGACCTGTGCACAGGATTCTTCTGGTGTTTTGGCACTGACAGCAAACACGGAGGGAAGGTCGACGACATGTACGGGTAGCTGTTCCATGTGGTGGAGCAGGGCCGGGGCTAGGTGGGATGACCGACTCTGGCCAGGAGTGCCAGCCAGTAATAATCGTGGTCGATGTGTGGACGGTTCCTTGTATGCGTAGCTGTTCATACAAATATAAGTATTATTTAAAGAAATACATGAAAACATTTTTGTTAAAACCTAGATTATTTAAACTCTTTATTAAAAATACAGTTTCCCTTCTATGTTTAATTCCAAAAAAGGTAATGAAAAAGTTATTTTTTTAATTTTTCTTTTAAATTATAGCTATTTTTATAAAATAATAACTTTAATATGATTTTTATTTACCTTGTAAAATTGATGAACTGCTGCTTTGGCCCCTCTGGGTGACTCTTGCGCCTGCCTGGACCACGGTGTTCAAATATACTGGGCAAGTTATCTTCATCATCACTCAATAGATCATTGTCACCCACAGCAGTGCTGCCGTCTCCCTGAGAACTTGTGGCTGTAACGCAAATCAGACAACCAGACTTTTAGTATCAGATGTTAGCAAAATAAACAAGTAAAACATACTTCTTTTGAATAAGACATATGATCTTTATACCAGCATAGAGTGTAATGATGATTGGCTTATTGAAAAATAATTAATAACTCAAGAGACACACACATTCTTCAGGTATCTGTGTTTGGAGGTACAGCAGTGTTTAGTTTTATTGGACAATTTAATTGAAATAATGATAAAATCAGTCAAGATGTTTTTGATAGATGCTTTAAATTACTATAAACATGCTTCAATAGGGAAAATAACCGCTGTAGAGTATATGTGAAATTAATACTAAGTGTCTGGAAAGTATATATAATATTTCAATTTGATTTTCTATGCTTCTATATTATCAAAATTATATCAATTCATTTTACCTGGAGCATCTAGGCTTGCCAGTTGAGCTAGAACAATTGGAAAGACATTCTGTAAGACTTGGAGTGTTTCTTCAAAATATTTCTTGAGCAATGGTCGAAGGTAGTTGGCAAGAGATCTTGCTGGCGAGCTGACAGATCTTTGAGAAGCAGGTATGATGGTTTTCATTGCATAGAAAAAGTCTTTGGCACCGATACTGATTGAGGAGACATCAAGCTGAAGCTTTTCTGATGTTGTGTAGATCTGAGGGTATCGACGCCGCAGGGCGATCAGGGCAGATTCAGTACACAAAGCCTTCAAGTCGGCTCCACAGTAACCTACATAACATAGAAAACCTCGTTATAAACGTTTCCCTTGGACACATGTAAAATCTCGGCCTAAACGTCCCTCATTGCAACATGTACAATCCCTGTATGTTAGCTTATATTTGACATACAAAATCTGTAAGTTAGTTACCTCTGCTTAACATGTAAACATTTCTATGACTTAGGTATAAACATTTATCTCTAAGTGTTTTCCAAAGTCAAAACCTCAAGTCCTGTACAATATCAAGATGAAACCCATCCAAAAATTTGGTTAAGCATATTATGTATTTTGATATATTAAAAGTAGATAACAGAAGTTCAAAAAACTTATCTAAGGACCATGTATGTTTTCTGGTTACTTTCTTTGTGAAAACATTTACAACTTTTAAAGAGCTCATAGGAAATTAGTTACATTTTATATTGTTTCTACAGTAGTTCTCAAAAATAAGATGACTGTGAAATCAAAGATGTCATATTATATAAACATTTACTGAAACACAAAATAATACACACAATGAGTATTGCAGTTTTGACTTGAAATTAGGTTCTCCCAAGCAGTCAGAAAGTGGAAATGACGATATTTACCAACTGTCCTCTCCGCAACTTCTTTTACAAATATGTCCAACAGTTTGGGATTCCATGCTTTCGTTTGAATGTGCAGGATTTGCCTCCTTGCCTATTATGAATTTAAACAATCAATTAATAAATTAGTGCTATCAAAAATATTTCTTCAATGTTAAGACAGACAGTAATGGGAAAACATCAAACAGGCTGATAAAGAAAGTTGAGCAGTAAAGATAGATTTTAGTAACAAACTATTAAAGGCATTTTATGTGTTAGAACACTAGTTATTAACATTATTATAAAGCAGAACTATTAATATCAGACTTATGTCAAAACAATATATAACAATAGGTGTCAGAGCACTATTTCAACTACCTATTGTTCTGAAAGCATATGTACGTAATGCACTACAGTACATATGTAATCAGACAAACACAAAGACATTGCCAAGTGCTATAACAGCAGGCCTTTGTATTAGGAATAGAGTACAGCAATTGATTTTCAAGTATTTTATGAAATTAAAATTAAATCACTGCCGATTATAAAATTGGAAATTAGTCTCTAAAATACTGACTGGAACATTACTGTCACAATCAAACTATTGGAGACTCTACATAGATGACTGGACTGCATTGTACAATGCCATATGTATTTATCTTATCTTATCATATGTAAGTAATCACTTACTTCAGTTATGTTTTAATTCATGAGTTTCTAGTAAATATATGTGCCAACGATAAACCCACCTCTTGTGAAGGTAGCGGGAAGAGAAATTCTCTGTCAAATCTCCCAGGTCTCCTCAAGGCAGGGTCTATAGAGTCAATGCGATTAGTGGCCCCTATGACCACAATCTCGCCACGACTGTCCAGTCCATCCATCAAGGCCAAGAGGGTAGACACTATGGAGCTATGGATCTGGTCCTGTCGACTTGACCGGACAGGGGCCAAACCGTCAATCTCATCAAAAAAGATAATGGAGGGCCTCATCTGGTAAGCCTTCAATTTAGAGAAAAAAGCAGCGGTTGTTTAGCTAAATTATGATACAAGAATGCGATCAACCATGATATCTTGAGAGGTAATATTTCTAGATAAAATGCAGGAGGATATTAGTTCCTCATTTTAACATTTTTAATATTATAATAATATTAATTGGTATAAAAATTCCAGAAGATTCCAGACAAATATTTATAGAATTTTTAGTTGAATCAAAATTAACAAAAATAAAATTTAGGACATTTGTGTTATAGATAGGTGTTTCAAAAGGATTTCAAGTTGTGAGTGTTCAACACAAATTAAATTTTTCAATGAAATAAGCCAGTGAAATATCTGTAGTAGGAGGGCATTTTTACTGGCTACTGGCTACAAATAAACCCCCTGAATAGATAGTATATTTGCAACATTTGAAAGTAATTGAAATTTTTTAAAGTATGTGTACCTGGTCAAAGAGGAGTCGTAGCTGTCGCTCTGATTCGCCGACCCACTTTGACAGACAATCGGCTCCTTTTCTCATGAAGAAGGCGACCCGTTTCTCACCGGAGCTACATTCATTAGCCAGAGCTCTAGCCACCAGTGTTTTTCCAGTTCCTGAAATATCAAGATTGAATTTTAAAATAAACTTCAAGAGGGTTGCACTTTTTTTATCAATCATGAATGATACCTCCTACATTTGCACTTACAGCCAAAATGGTTCCCAAGTAAATAACAAGTAGCTCAATATTTCATACTCCTCATTTTCTGGCAAGTTGGTATTCATACCCTAGTTCAAAACTTGTTTTTAAATACAAAACTGGGAAAAAGATTTAAATGTGATTGAAACATCTTGCTCTTGAAATGATGTAATGGATGTGGCAAGCCAATACACAAAACCTACAAAGTTACATGGAAAGGAATCTTACCTGGAGGGCCATAAAAAAGGCAACCCCTTGGTGGACTGATTTTGAATCTTTCAAACACCTCTGGATACAGTAACGGGAATACAACCATTTCCTTCAAAGCTCTCACATGCTTTCCAAGTCCACCGACACTATCAAACGTTGTCTGCAAAGGAAACAAACGAAAGTGGAAACAAACACTAGGCTCATTACAGTTTAGGATGCAGGCATTATTGCTCCGATGTTATGTATTTGATCACAATAGAACATCATGCCCATCAGTACATAAATTAATTTTGACCAGCGATTCCAATGTATTAAATCTTAAATACCAATTTGTTCAACATCCAAAGTCTGTGACATCAGGAGGTTTCTATGTATTTTATCTTTACACCTGGACATAAATGATATCTTTTACATTGTTGTGTACTCGGTATAAACCAGATACCCTTTGGAAAAACTCTTTGGCCAGTTTAGACAAAAATCTGCATTGTATAAAAGATATTCTTTTATGTCATGGTGTCTTTTTTTGTTTTTTTGTTTTGTTTTTTGTTTTTTGTCAATAAGTTACCACAAAAGAAAGAGGCATACCGATCTGTCCACACTCATAGGGTCCACATCAGCAAGGCTTGACCCAATCTTGGCACGATCACGAAGAACTCCCGACATATTGACATCCTCAGAAGACATATTCATAGGCAAGCATTGATTTCGTGCCTTCGCCATGCTCTTTGCCTTCCTCCGTTTGAAGCGTTCTTCGTCACTGGAGTCATCACCAGATGAGGACGAAGACGATGAGGTACTGGAGTTACCGTGGTACGCTGCCTTTCTTCGACTGAAATAACAAAGCAATGATTTAGGAAATTATATACAATGCAGCTTAACATTGGGTTACTTACTGTCATTTGCAGATCAGGCAATATACGTATAAATGTATAGGGTATGATACTCATATAGGAACTTTATTTTTCAATCACAGGTGGCGTTATTTCTAAACATTTCCTCAGGTTGGTAAGCATGTATTATGAAAAGTTTTTTTTGCACAACCAATAAAATATTTTATGTGATGTTTTCATGACTAGTACGATATGTACACTGTCACCTTCATCAGACAAATGACCAGTAGCTGGATCGAGTCATTTCGGTACATATATAACAACTATTGTGCATACGCTTACAGTGTAGCCGAATCGACATAGA
>JAUMHH010156834.1:0-18279 GCA_032359455.1 Chlamys rubida | reverse complement strand
ACCTGTTACACTGGGATATACAAGTGGGATGGGGAGGGATGTGTTAGGAGACACCATGTCCGATCACTACATACCTGTTACACTGGGATACACAGGTGGGATGGGGAAGTATGTGTTAGGAGACACCATGTCCCATCATACATACCTGTTACAGTGGGATACACAGGTGGGATGGGGAAGGATGTGTTAGGGGACACCATGTCCCATCATACATACCTGTTACACTGGGATACACAGGTGGGATGGGGAGGGATGTGTTAGGAGACACCATGTCCCATCACTACATACCTGTTTTGTTGGGACACACAGGTGGGATGGGGAGGGATGTGTTAGGAGACACCATGTCCCATCACTACATACCAGTTTTGTTGGGACACACAGGTGGGATGGGGAGGGATGTGTTAGGAGACACCATGTCCCATCACTACATACCTGTTATGTTGGGACACACAGGTGGGATGGGGAGGGATGTGTTAGGAGACACCATGTCCCATCATACATACCTGTTATGTTGGGACACACAGGTGGGATAGGGAGGGACGTTACAGGAGACACCATGTCCCATCATACATACCTGTTATGTTGAGACACTAGCTGTACAACATTCAGTCCAAGGTCAACTGTCACATCAGACTGATGCAGAATATCTTCAATGGCTACAACCAGAAATGCCTATATATAAAACAGTGCAAAAAGTGTTGTTTCAGATGCAAAAAAAGTCTTGTAGATTTAAACTATGATTAAACTGTTGATTCTGAAAGTCTTGTTACAGATATAATGATCACTCTACCTTTCTGTATTGCTCCATCATCCTCTCCAATAAATAGCAGCACTCGCAGACTTAAATAGAAACCAGCTGGGTGTGGATGTTCCTGAAAGAATTTAGCACAACTTACCGTACCTTATTTCAAGAGTCGTCCACGGAAAAAACAACAAAAGTTTATCTAAGAAAAAAATCCCACTTTAAAAAAACACTTATCTACATCTAGAAAATAATGGGCACATCAAACAAGGAAAATACATTTGACAAGATGAATTTAACTGCTTCAATTAATAGAAATGCGTTAACTTTGATCTAATTCATAATGTCCAGGACATAGCTTCTGACATTGTGTTGAACATGCAATCATAAGAAAATTACAAAAATGTCTTTCCAATTAGAAAGATGAAATATACAGTGATTCTGTAAATATAATCATCACTCAGTATGCACTTACTGTGTTGGCCAATGTCACAGCATTCAAGGCTTTCTGGCAATGTTCTTTGGCATTCCACTCTAAGTAGGCATTGGCTAGCAACCTCAACGTGCGTGCCTGAAATCAAATGTTGTCTTTGCAAATACTAAAATTCACCATTAAAATTTTCATATTTCAAATTTTGTCAAAAAAAATCTTTTGAGATGAAAGCAGTAGTTTTTATTTTAAAACTTTTATTCCAATCAGCAATATTGGAATAATACTTAGGTATACCTGGTAACTGATAATTGTTGATGCAAAATAGTATTTTTAAGCATATAATGACAGTAACAAGAAAGTCACAATGTACCAAAGCTTGAATGTAATTTAAAACAGTAGATCATATTGACCTTGATAGTGACTTTTGACTTTTAAGTCCTGAAGTAAAAGTTTCATTTAACTTTTACAAGTGCATGTTTTATTATTTGTAAAGTTTATCTGGATACATCCCTAAATTTCAACCTAAAACCGTATGTTCACAGACGGAAAGACCATGACTACAGTATACCTCATCATGTTAGCATGGGACATAATACGCGACAGATTACTCTCATACCTGATTTCGGGATCCAATAGTTTGTCGACCTTTGCCTAACTCAAAGCTCTCTCTCAGCCACATGACACCTTGCTCGTACTTTTGCTGCTGGTACATGTCCACTCCAAAATTATAACACAGCATGGAAAGGTAGCCACCCTGAGGGAGAAATTGTTTGAAAGATTTTTGTTAAAAATGTATTCAGCTGATTTTCATTCTGTTGCTGATAAATCCCTTTTAATTGTAAGCATATCAACTGTATAGTAGAACCTTCTTAATTTGTGCTTTGATATTTCAGAAAATAGACTTTCTGGAATATGATCATCCAATTAATTTTTATAATTTTTAAAAATCAGTGGTTTCATATTCTTAGGTATAATGCTGCAATGAATCAGCTCCTGTTATCAACATGGAAATATATTGATAATTTTGTTGGATGTAGTGAAACTTGTATATATTATATATAGTGACTAATTTTCCCAAAATCAACATGCACTATATAGAGAAAAAAATCTTGAAAATTGATTGATATTGAGTAATGTGTTACAAACCTCATTTGGAAAGTTTGGCAGCATTTCCTTTGCCAGCAGTACCAGATCTAGGGCCTTCTGTTGGTTTTGTTGTGCTAGAGCCTTAGTGTTACATAATAAATATTCTGCATTTAATGACATGTAAAACAGAGAGCAACACAGGAGTGAAACAATAAATAGTAAAATCAAAATCTGGTCATAATTGATTGAGTTTTTGTGCAGAAACCATTGATAAAATCTGAGTGCAGTATGATAATTATGTAATGTATTTTGCGCAACAATTTTCACCAGAATCTGGGCAATGCATGTATGTTGAAGATACCGTGTGGCAACTGTCGACTAATCAGAGCACACTATGCTCACTTATGCTCAACTTTGACCTAAGCCTTTGTATATTGTACATGCTGTCCAAGTTTTATTAAAATAAAATGATATTTTAGCAAGTAATCTTGCTGAAATCATTTTTCTGGACAGATTGCCATCTACTTACTGCCTCTGATTTGTAGCACATCAGTTTAAACACATCCTGTAGTACTTCTGTCTTCTGTTTATCTACCACTTCAGTAGCAACTCCATCATTCTTTCTCTCCACAATAGCTTTCTGTACTGAGGCTACAAACTAAAAAGATTATCACACTGGATTAGGAGTTTAAGATAACTAATTTGTATTTCTAAATAACAATCAAAATTAGTATAAACTGGAAGTATAAACATAAACATGTCAATATTGGATCAGATTCTTTAACTGATATTTCAATTCCCATCAAGAATTAAAATCTGTTTCCTCGCAGATTTTAAATTGTTTGGTGATTGCTTGGAAAGTATTTCATCGCAATTGACAACTTAAATTTGGATTTACGTTATGGAATGCAGTGTTTTTTCTGTGGAATTTTTGGGGTCAATAATGGACCCCATTCCCAATTGAAACTATTTCATTTGTATGCCTTAAATTCCCAAAACTTGCAGTTTACTCCTTAAAATTTCCTACCTAATTGGTATATTTTCTCCCCAAAATGAGACAAAAAGGCCCACCGCAAATTAACAAAAAAAATACCCACTGGAATGGTTATTGACCTGCCATACCTTTTGAGGGTTGAATAAAAGCTTGGGTACCAGACAAACCTAATCAGAGTAAATGACTGGATTAGAAACCTAGCTAATCTGAGGAAACTGAGTAAGACACTTGATCTGTGTGGCCGGTGTAAGACTGGGTAAGAGACTTGCCCGATCTGAGATATGTAAGTGGCATTCCTAGTGTCTGAGAGCTGACAAAGAGACTGAGTAAGTGACAGTTGGATCTATCTGATCTGTGAGGGCTGGCTAAGAGGCAGAGTAAGAGACCTGCCCAATCTGTGAGGGCATGGTATGTAACTAACCTGATCTGTGAGGGATGACATAGAGACAGAGTAAGTGACATATCTGATCAGTAAAGTTTGGGTAAGAAATTCACCTGATCCATGAGGGCTGGGTAAGACTCACCTGATCTGTGAGGACTTGGTGAGAGACTTACCTGATCTGTTAGGAGGAAGACTTGATCAGCCATCACAGGGTCTTTGCTATCTGTAGGTCAATGATATATGACATACATATTGTATGAGATAAGATATGATAAAATATTGTACAGATGAGATAGGACATACAAAAAATGAAACATAATGTATAGATGAGATACGACATACATATTGTATAGATAAGATATAACATACATATTGGATGGTTTAGATATACATGTTGGACATATGATTTATAACATACATATTTGATACAATAACATACATATTGGATATTTGAGATATATGTTGAATAGAATTGAGATATGGTGCTTGCAACAACCAGGTCATGTATTGAATTTACTTGACATGTTATAGATGAGATACACTATGGATACATACTCACCTAACCATGCCCTACCTGCCTTCATTCCCATCTGAAATACAATATAAATGAGCAACATACTAATTTATCAATTTTATGTCATGTAACTTTTTTTATTATAAATTACATGATATATGATACATAAAACCAAACAATTTAATTTATTCCACAATCTTTTCACAATCAAGAGTAATATTTTCTCGTGTTACTTTTTAGTAAATAGGAACTTGTTTCTGACTATACAAAACATAGTGCATTTGTTTCAGCAGCAATTGCTAGATGATAAGGAATGACAAGGCAAATCTATTTGTTTCTTAGAGTGAAAAATATCATTACCACAATTTTCTTTTTCCATGTATTTTCATTGAATGCAGAGGATGTAGAACAGTCCACCAAAAGAAAGGCAATGTGTCTCACTATGGAAAATGTTGATAAAAGTTAATTGATGAACTACCAAAAAAAACAATAGCTTACATTTCAATTTTAACAAAATGAAAATGTCCAAATTTTTTAAACATGTTTTCTAGAGCCATGATTATTTTATTTTTTTTTAAATTCTCAACTTGCATTCAGATGGCATTGCAAAGGCAACATCTAAAACTAAATCATCTCACATATTAAAAAAGTTTATTTTTAATCATTTAGGTGTTTCTTTCCAAAAGAAATTAAAAAATATCAGTACTATTGTATTTGGTATAGATCCAAAAAATCATATTCAAGACTTACATTTTGCATTTACTAAAACAGGAAGCGAGTCTTTGGTTTTCAGAGCTACAGCTATATTCCAAAGATTAACAGCATGTGTTTCCAACTAAGAAAAAAGAAAAAGACACATGTTCGATGTTGGCTTATGTTTTGGAAACATGTTCATATTTCAGTTGATGTTGTTTGTACAAAATTGATGGTCAATTTGTATTCAATCATATGTGTGGATGTTCATGCATCATTATTGGTCCAACAAGCTTGCCCTGTCTGAACTCTGAAGTCATGTAGAAGTATCTCTATAGTCAGGTAGATGCTCACCAACTGATTTTTTTCTGGATACAAACAATTTTACACAGTGTGATTTTATCATTTTAGATTATTCAAATATAAGTTTTTTTTAGTATTTTAGTATTATTTTAAAACCTACTATTGCGACAACAGTTCTCTGTTCCTCTGACATATGTGTGGACTCCTCGTGTAGTCTATTTACAAGGGACATAACTCTGTCAATCTGGTCAAGCCATTGTTTATTGGCTCCATTTTCACCTTTGCATATCTCCTTTAACAATGCTGCAAAAGAAAGTGAATAAGGTACAATCTGTATGCTGTCCTACAGCCAATCCTTAAATTTCGTCTGATAGCCATAACAATTTTAATAACTGCACTTTTGATATGAGGGGGTTTAACACAGTCCCTCTAAAAGTTGGCATAGTCACCCAAAATTTCAACCTACAAAATGACATATTATCTTATGTTCAACTACTGTATAACACAAAATGTTCATGGGTACTTTCTTTCGAGGTTTAAAGTAATTTAGATCGCTTCATTGTACAAACTTTTGTGAATATTCTATATTAACAAACAGTAGACTTATATTATCATTTGAATTTGTTGTATTTATTCAATAACAACCACGAAAAACACGAATGTTTATACACAACAAAGATTTCATGTTATACAGTATATACCTAGGCCATTCGGGGCTTAATTTCTCCTTTACTAGCTGTGGAGAGACATGACGACTTCAAACCAATTTAAGGTAGCTATGTAAAACCTCAAAAATCACAGTAAATTGAATCCCAAAAACAGAGAAGAGGAGAACAAACATCCTGGTTCAATGTGGTGGGGGATTGCAGTAAATACATTTGATTCATCATAGATTTTTACTAGTGATCAATCAAGGAAATTTTGTCTGCTAACTATATTACTGTGGCATTTGTTCAATGATTTCAGTGGTTGCACATAACTGCATCAATCTAGATTTGAGGCTGGTATACTTAATATCCGCAGCTGAGTCAGCTCTTGTTTAAGACAAATTAAGGTAAATAAATGGTTTGTGACAATATGTCATCTCTTAGAGCCATGTTGTAATGCTGATGAACTATTTTATGTAAACATCAGCCTTAATGCCTTGATATTCAATAGTGTATGTCCAAATAACATATATCTGAATTCCAATGATTAATGGCTTATTTGGGTGATTATATTGACTATTGTTAAGGGGGAAAATCATAAAACAAACCTAGGCCTACAAACAAACTTTCGATTTTCAATGAAGGTGAATTCCCGAAATGTCAAAGAATATTGCACACTTGGAAGTTGGAACATACCTTGAATCTGGGCAGTGATGACATTAAGTTCTTGAGTCACTGACATTGTTCTTGTCAACTTTTCGTTATTACAGAAACAAGAAAATGTTTCTATAAAGCAAATAAAAATATAATGAATCAACAGTAATCCAGCATGTTGCCCTCAATTTTGAATTTCAATCTCCTATCTACTAAGTATAACTGAGTTAACGAATCAAACCAGTCAGCACGTAACTGGGAATCGTCTGTTTACACTTTCCCGCGCCTGCGTATATACTGACATTTCCATCTACGTCTTCTGAGCGGTTGCATTGAAGGTACATGTGAATACAATTAGTCAAGCAACATATCGACGTCAAGTTGTCGTTCATAAAAGTTATAAGCCGCCAAATAGATAACACGGACACAGTTTTATATGTGCTTTACCGCTCTTTTGGGGCAATGCCGATTGCAAATGACAAAGAAATCAAGAGGTAAAGTATTGTTTTTATAACGAGACAGTACACGACATTCATTGAAAAGGAAACTGGAATGTTGTAAACGATACAATGTATGAGCTAGGCAGGGTGCGCATGAGCCCGTGTGTGTGTGAGCAAAATCGTCGTTCTAAACATTAATTTTCATTCTGAATACAAACTGACTATGTCAGGGTGTGAAACTACCACCATGGGGAAAACGTTCGGAGAGGCGTTAATGGTATGAATATGATCTGATATTTTTTACGATACGACTTCGTTTCACTCTAGGACACTAGGGCCACCAAACAGCTATGCAGTAATTAAGGTTATGTGTCCAAGTAATTTCACTAAAACGTATGTCTGTCATGAGAATGTGAAACATGTACCATAATTAAATAAATTGGATAAAATGTATATGTTCTACACTGTGTATAGGCCTAGTCATAGATTTATGTGTGTTATGTTGATATTGTACATATGTCATACTGATCACAGGAACCTGGGAATTTGTTACAGCTATAATGCCTATTTGGACCTAAACATTAGGTCTACCCTCTCCGGAATATAGGCGTGAGAGGACAGATGTGATTGAACTGTACAAAATATTGAACGGGATCGACCAGTTAGATTACGGATTGATGTTTCGGCCTACACCACTCAGTATCACTAGAGGTCAATCTAAATAAAATATTCAAGAACTCTTTCAGGCTAAACACTAGTAAAAATGTCTTTAGTATTCGATTGATCAAGGTCTGGAACAATCTCCATGAGGAAACTGTGTCGTCAAAAACACTTAATGAGTTCAAGTCAAACTTAAACACACTGTGGAGGAACCACCCTTGGAAGTTCTGCCCTTCCTTTTAGCATGACTGAATCCCATTGAATCTCTAACACTACATGAAAACAAGAAATAAGTAATTAATATCTTACCATTAAAACGTTAGTTACTCCTTAAAGTATAATTAAGGGTATATACCTATATATATCTTAAACCATATATAAATATTATAAACACGTATTTACAATAAAATATAGTGTAAAAGCTTGATACAATGTAGTTTTGATCCCTGCGCAACCGGAGTCCGTTGCTGGCAGGATATTCTGCTGGCAACGTATCAAGCGAGAAGAGGATATTTAGACGTCTCCACAAGCTCAAGCTTCCTATAGACGTTCAACAGCAACAGTAAACTAAGGTGTTCAGAGTAATTTTACATGTTTAAGGGGTTTAGATCGACTTTCGGTAAAAATGCCACCCCAATGCTTATATATATCTAAACCCCTAAAATATGTAAAATTACTCTGAACACCTTAGTTTAGGTTCAAATATAGCTGTAACAAATTATCAGGTTGATACTGATGACTTTTCCGAGCAGGAGGCCGGGTGGAAGATAAGCGTGATCCTTTATTGAAATCTTCTGTAAGAGGAGCGGGAAAATGCACGGCTAGACCCGGGTTCGAACTCGGGACCCTCCGAACTCTAGTCGGACGCTCTACCAGTTGAACTACCCGGTCGCCGACGATCGGTCCGGTCTTTTACTCTAATTCCGCTACGTTCCTCCCTCCTTCAACGAAGTATTCGACCCGAAGGTACACGAGACCCTATACCACCTCTATGGGTATATTTCGTTGGGCGCAAAATGTAACAGGAGCGGGAAAATGCACGGCCAGACCGGGGTTCGAACCAGGGACCCTCTGAACTCTAGACGGACGCTCTACCAATTGAGCTACCCGCGGTCGCCGACGATCGACCCGGTCTAATTCCGCTACACTTCTTCTAATAAAGTTACTATGAACTGTTTAACATTTTAAGGATGTTGTGTGCACGTTTCAGAGTGAATAACGCATACATGTCTAATAACCATAAACATATGAAAGAGAGATCATTTAGATATATACCTCCTGATTCAATACGGATAGACTTTTCCATATATATGAAATTATAAAGGAGTAATTCTTCTTACATAGATGAATAACGTCTATCGTATAACATATTAAAGTCACGGGTGAGTTGGTGAGCAGAGTTGTGAAATGTTGTTTGGCATGGCCTTTTCCGCGAATGTTTAAGATATTAAAAAATAAGAGGTATTTTTACAGTGTTTTTACAGATATGACATCAGATGACATGGTGTCAGAAGCCGGCTTAGGACCTGAAGCATTTCTTCCAAACGGTAATGTTTCCATTCCATCTGCTACATCGTCTGATGTTCACTCAAATCCCTGTGCTAGACGGAGAGGTCGACAGCCAAACTTTACATCCAGATCCATTGAAGAAAATAGTGTACAGAGTTACCTTGCCACAGCATCAGGAAACATAGTTTACGGGTTGTCTCCCATGGTGAGTAATGTTGTTTTTTCCTAATCGTAAATCAGTCATTTCATTGAATTGTTCTAATGATGTCCTAATTGCACGTCCGATCAAATTAACATATTAGTGTTTTATGTCTCTAACTAATGCGACATTATTTCATGTGTTCCGCGATAGCCTGACCAATCCACCAAAGCGGATTTCCACCCAGACAACAATATCAGTGATCAGACACAGTTTTCACATGGAGATCCAGTGCCAGGTTATTTTGATACAGAAGCCAGCTGTCACCAAAGATCCAATCTTTGTCACCATATTGGTAATGGTATAAACGAACACAGTATTGTCAGTATGAACTCTGAACCGACAGAAAATCTGGCTCAAACAAGTAGTACTCAAGCCAGCTATGAGGCAAGAATGGACCATTTCGTTCACGAGGCTGGTCAGTTTTCCACCGAGTCCGAAAGTGAGCGAGATGTGGGGTTTTCTGGCCACAGCACCAGTAGTAGTTGTCAATTGGAAACAAGTCCCACAGAGAAAGAGGTATTATTATAGCTAGTACAATGTAAAATCTTCTGTACTTAATAGGAAATTAAATCTCCTTCTCGGCAAAAGTGACATCAATGGCTGAACCGCCAATAGTTCACAACCAACTCAAATTCAAGAGATGCAATTTAGTAACCGGATCTTGCATGGCCTTAAAAACCATTATCCGACATAACTGAAGCTGTCCTCATATAAAAACCAGAAATCTACTCTTAAAATGATTATTCTTAAAAATTAAAAATTAAATGCCTACCCGATAGCTATCTTAGTCCAATTTGGTTTTTCGTTTATATTAACCACGTGGTACAAATGTATGTGATTGTGTTAAGTATCGAGCATATACGTTTATTACAATCATTTTCTGTTAACAAGCAGGTCGGTAGTGCTTGGAACAATTTTCCTATCGATTGGTCAGACGCAGAAGCAGATATTTGTCTGCATGGAAACAACAAAATTGATGATCTCATATATCATTTTGGTGAGTTACTATATTTAGACATGTAAATATTCAGCATATAAGATTAGTATTCAAAACACATGAAAGAACAAAATATTCTTTAACAGGAGCCTCATACTATAAATGAGGAAGCAGTGTAAACTGTCTTTAACACTATGTTGCAGATAAGTTTTTCCGTGGACAGATAGACAATAAACTTAGCGAGATGGGCGATTTTATACACTCTTTGATGACGGAGCAGCAGACCCACGTGCGATATATTGTCGACACGGCGGTCACCAACAGTCAGGTAACGTCACCTCAATATTGTTATATTCTTTTTATAGTTTCTAGATTACTAGTATTAAACCATTTCTCTGCAAAATGACAATTGTTTTGCTAATTTCATGTTAATAAAAGAATATAGGCATCCTTACATTTTAGTACCAGGTAGTATCTTTAAAAGTTTCTATCTAGAGTAAATTTACATACATTAGCCTGATTCACGTCTTATTGAAATAAAAGAAATTAGCCGAGACTCCGTAAATAGTCGTGCATTGATTATAGGATTGTGAGAAATTCCAGATAATGTTGCAAAAAAACCCTGAATTTTTACAAGGTGCTCTATTTATGTCATTTTCGTTCAGAAAGAAAACCCCTTCCTTGATAATATTGTCGAAACAGAATTACTAGTTAAATAGACAACACAATCGTGCGCTGCTGAAGGGTATGTCATCCATGATTCTTCAACATGACAGACACTTTTGTACCTGTCACCCAATGCTTAACTGACAGCTCTCGGTTAGGCCTTTTTCTGTTTCTTGATTTTGGCTTCAATGCATGGGTAACACTCAACAGATCCTTATTCAACAACCAATCGCACCGATGTGGTAAAACAGGTTGCCAGGATGTTAGTAGAATACTTCTTGAGGTTCCGTTGAATGAAGTCTTACAGATGATGTCTTGTTTTTTTCCAACGTAAAATTCTGCTCTATGGTGACGCCGAGATGCTTTGTTGATAGAGCAATCTGGAGGGTATGGTCGTTAATGGACTAGGTGGACCTCAGTGGTATCCTCTTGTCAGTCACTTAACACCTGTCAGGGTAAAAGAGTCAGCAAGGCGTCCTCACACTTTTTGAGTATGTCATTCTCCCTTAGGAGAGAACCCAGAAAATCTTTCAAAGAATATACGATCTGTTCTGTCGCCTTGCCCAGTACCCAAAACTCTCGTGGAACATTCAGAATGAGGCCATTCCAGTCATTGATCAAGCACCTTTTTCCTGTCATTTTCTTTTTGTTCCCGAATAGACTCAAAGATTTGGATGGTTTAATATTTCTCCTGCCTAAGTTATATTCTACTCTATGCCTGAAGAACCTATATATATTATCTTTCTTCTGCTTTCATCTTAGATGTTGTCATCATGTCATCCTTGACATTTCTGGGTTTTGTTGTTGGGAGTTACTCCCGGTGTCATGTACGTATTACCATCTCCTATTTTTTCCCGGCTTGCTGATGCTAAACGTATTACTGCTGGTTCACCAAAACGCATAAGCCTGTCTTTTTTCAAGTTTCTCCGTCTCCAGGATAAATCGCGCTTCCATGAAAAAGAAAATAACACATATTGCAGGTTGGTGTCCGGTTTCAAACGACCCTTAAGTGGAAAGGTTTTTGTGTGAAGTAAGTAGGTCGTAAACATATCCCAATGGGATACTGAGTCAGTAGCCCTCCATGTTGCAGATGCCATCTAATGTCGGATCCCACTGTTTCCCCAGTGGAGCCAGATGCTCTTCTTTCAAAGACAGAAGTTTCCGTCGAAAAATCTCTTGTTCTAAAAAGAAATTAAGTAGTAAAAATAAAAAATATTTTGAATCATTTTCAGACTTTGGTTTCTGTTGAAAAGGACACAACACTTGGATCTCCTGTCCGAAAAATGACCCGCCTCTCCAGCGGTGAAACAGTACCGGGTAGTCCAGCGGTTACATCACCTGTCACAGATCACGTAGATTTGTCTGATGGTAAGTATGTAAACCAAACTCTGTAGATTTAGGCATGCTAGTATGTTTGAGAACAAATGACAGAAACCAATTTGTGTTCAACTCCATTACATTTATAAATATTTGCAAATCGTATAGTGGGTTTCAAGCGTACACACTTGAAAAATTGACCAATATTGTGAAGAGGTAGGCTTCTAGTTCGTCATCTTGTGTGTGCTAGAGCTTATATATATAGCTACGTTTATAGGTTTATGCATGTAATATGTACTAACATGTATCAATGTTATCTGTATGGGTTTATTACCTCTTATCTTTATAAATTTCCGAAAAAAATGCTGTGTCCTCGATTGCACGAGAAAAACATGGAAAGCAACACGTCAGTTGATATTCAGTCAGTGGGAGTTATCGCCCTTAACACATACAATGTGCGTTTTACCTTGGGCCATCAGATTTTGTTTTATATTTGTTTGTATCAGGACAAGACAATGTGTTGCGGTAACAAATATATACTACTTTGCAATATATATATAATCCACATTTTTAGCACAAAGTTGCACACACACAGTAGCAGTGCAGTTGTGTAGGAATCAGTATGTAAACAGACGTGTTAAGAGACCACTATATAAACAACAATGTATGTGGCATTCCTGTTCCAGATACGATGACACCACTGTTTCTGGACAAATCGGTACAAGTGTAAGTGTCAATCAGGTTGACTTTCTATGCATTTCATTACGTTTCGTTCTGTTAACTGTCCATTGCATCTATGTTGAATTATTCATTTCTCGGTGAGAACCGATGTGACTGTCAAATATCAGACGTTACTGGAAGATTCAAGCCCGCCGGGGAGTACATATTAATCCGACTTACAGTATAAGTTAATACCAAAGTTCATTCCAAGAAAGTTCGATCGCAAATAATGGATTATATAGCACATTTGTCATTTGACAGTATAGTCGGCTAGTGTTGAGCATCAAACGAAAACGGCAAGGTTTTGACTTTTACTTATTTATACACCTCAAAGACCAATGGGTTACGTAGGTATAATAACGTTTCTGATAATGAGCTAAAATTTCACAGATTAATACGAAAGTTACCCCAGTCATGCTTGTCCATTACAATTAAGAGATGTTCCTCGTCGGAAGATGAAGGTCACACACACTAATGTGGTTAGATATGCTCCCCGGCGGAATCGAATCTTCCCTAAGCACCCAGTGGTCAAAGTGTTTGAGCAACGTTTCTTTAGCCCAATCGGTAGAGCGCTGAACTGGCAATCCCGTGGTCTTTGTTTCGCATCCTTGGTAGCATGACTAACAAATAATAACTAAATACATACATTTGCAGGATTACTTCAGAAGATTCTATATGTGGCATTGACAGTTTTAACCCAACTGCCTGAAGGTTAACTAAGTATATGCCCTGACGAGTCTGTCATCCATCGTCAGCATTTTTCTGTAAGCGACTTCTACTGAAAAACCCAGCGGTGAAGGTCATGATATGTGGTCAGTAGCACGCTAAGGTGATGGTCTATCAATTTTGTTCATATGAATGACCTTGACCAACTTTCAAAGTCACAGGAGTCAAGTGTGTCAAAATATTTTTTCTGAATAGCCAAGATGTCTATGGTCATGCTAGTTTGCTGGTTGTATGCTGAGATTAAGGGCTATGGAAATTTGTTAAACTGAATGACGTTTTGAAATAAGGTTGTTTTCAAAGTAGCATATGCCAAATATATCCGTGCGGGGGCGGTGACATTTCGCCAGTAGCATGCTGGTACAAAATGCTGTCAAGTTTCAGATGCCCTTGGCCTATTTTCTTGGTTAGGTAAATTAAATGTGTTGAAAAAACGTTTACGGTTTTCCCATATGCCCTCAATGCATAAAAAGAAACATTTGGCCTGTTGCTTGCTGGGATAACACTCAACGCTGTAGTATTATTTTGCTTGCTATCAAGTTTGTATTTGTCCTTGCCCAGATTATAATGACGTCATGAGATGTGTTTGCCAACAGCATTGAATAACAGGTGAGCGATACGAATCCACTGGGCCTCTTGTCAACTGTTTTTCTTCGTTTTTTGCGTTACTTATATAAACATTATCGTTAAATAGCAATGCTTCATTTGGTTAAACCATTGCGTGCCTTTTAGCGACCTTAAATTATGTAATGTCGATTACGACAAGTGACAAAAGGTAATATTGTATTAGATCCAGAACATAACATGCCTTTTCCCATATCACAACCTGTATATGAGCTCAAGACCACAATATTCGCGCGATAGCCACTCTATGATGTGTTAAAAAGTCATATTATGTCATATTGTGACACTAGCGCATGTATTTGCATTATAATAGAGGTGTTCTGAAGCAGTATCATGCGATAAAGGAGGTGCATGAGGTTAGCAAAATGGACATGCGATAAATGGATGAGATAAAGAGTAAAACGAGGACTGATAGAGCCATTAAATGGTAAAGCAACTAAATGGCACAAGTTAGCAACCATTACTTTTAGTAGCCAATGCTAGTGACTGGGCACTACCATTGGTATCAACCAAGCCGCATGATAAAACAATTTCTCTCATATAAAGCCGTCTCATTCTGACATGAAGCTAACTGTCGTTACACGATTCTCTATTTGTTTTCTTTTCTCGTCGTTAGAGATGATGAGAGAACGAGACTACTACTTAAGATCCTAGCTACGTCCTGTGCTGTAGGAGGTGTGTTACTTCGCCCAGAGTTCCACGCGTAAGGAAGTCCTGTGCACGCGCTGTGTTGTAAGCTCCACACGTGAGGAAGAATTAGTCCTAGCCACGTCCTTTACTTAGGAGGTGTGTTAGTTCTTTCAGAATCCTATTTGTGAGGACGTCTTGACCACGCCCAGTTCTGTAGGATGTGTGTTACTGCGTCATTTGAGGAGATTTGACCGATTCCTGTGCGTTTGGTGAATTACAATGGTCGTGATGAAGACTTGGCCACTTTTCTTGCTGTAGGAAATGTCTTTGACACATGAGTACATTCTGACCTCGTCCAGTTCTGTTGAAGGCATGCTATTACAATATATGTGTTTCTCACAACAGGACTTCAGTCCTACGACCAGTACTGATAACAAGGAAATATAATTGAAGATGTCACATGCATGTTCCGTGAATATCATGGTTTGAAATCAAAAGTGTTTATGTTTTTAGCTCACCTGGGGCCATGTGAGCTTATGCCGTGGCGCGGCGTCCGTCGTCCGTCCGTCGTCTGTCCGGCGTCAACTTTTCCATTTAAACGACTTCTTCTCAATAACCAACAGGCCAAATGTCATGATATTTGGCTGGTTGGTTGCTGGGATGAAGCCCAACAAAGTTAGCGAAAAGAAATGACCTTGACCTATATTCAAGGTCACAGAGGTCAAATTTGTTAAAACCTTTAAACGACTTCTTCTGATTAACCAAAAAGCCCAGAAGCGTGATATTTGACTGACAAGTTCCTAGGATATATCCTGACAAAGTTTGCGAAAAGAAATTATCTTGGCCTATATTCAAGGTCATAGGGGTCAAATTTGTTAAAACCTTTAAACGACTTCTTCTGATTAATTGAAAGGCCCAGAATCATGATCTTTGGCTGAAATGGAAAAGAGATGAAGCCCGACAATGTTTGCAAAAAAAGATGACCTTGCCCTATATTCAAGGTCACGGGGATCAAATTTGTTATAACCTTTAAACGACTTCTTCTGATTAACCAAAAGGCCCAGAAGCGTGATATTAAGCGGATATGTTCCCAGGATGAGGCCTGACAAAGTTTGCGAAAAGAAATGACCTTGACCCATATTCAAGGTCATAGGGTTCAAATTTGTTAAAACCTTTAAACGACTTCTTCTGATTAACCAAAAGGCCCAGAAGAGTTATATTTGGCTGATAGGTACCTAGGATGAAGCCCGACAAAGTTTACGAAAAGAAATAACCTTATAACCTTGATCTATACTCAAGGTCACAGGGGTCAAATTGGTTAAAACCTTTAAACGACTTCTTCTGATTAACCAAAAGGCCCAGAAGCGTGATATTTGGCTGATAGGTTTTTAGAATGAAGCCGGACAAATTTTGATAAAAGAAATGTCCTTGACCCATATTCAAGGTCACAGGGGTCAAATTTCTTTAAATTCTTTAAACCACTGAATAACCATTAGGCCCAGGATGTTTATATTTAACCAGTAGCATGCTTAGATGAAGGGTTATCAAGCTTTTTCATTTGAATGACCTTGACCCACTTTCAAGGTCACATTTGGTCAAATATGTATAAACATAAAAATGATATAATTTCAATAAACAAAGGTGGTGATATTTTTCAAGTTGCATCCTGAGTTGAAGGGCTATAAAATTGATTCAACTTAATTACCTCGTTCGACTTTCAAGGTCACAGGGGTGATATGTTTTTAAATCTTGTAACAGGTTCTGTTGAGTGAATTTTAATCATAAATCTTAGATCACTTTTAAGGTTACAAGTGTGAGATTTATACCAGGTGAGCGATGCAGGCCCATTTGGGCCTCTTGTTTAAAACTACGTGCAATATTGTTGTCACTGTTAAATGTACAGAAAAACCTCGCTCTACTGCCATCTTTGGCCAGCGAATATTGGCGTTAAAAGTATTTTTTATGTATATATCGAGGGAGACGTACACAGGAAGCGCTAATAAAAGGAACTGGAGAACTAGAGATATGTTGGTGGTGATCGAGGTGACATGGAATGAGTGACATTATATCGAGGTTTTATTCTGTCAAACTTTGAGTTAGTTAGAGTGTTCTCCCCTCTATCATATAGCGTTATCCTGTGTCAAAGTTAAAGTTCAACAAAGTTCGTGTTTACTGGAGTCTTCGAGTCTTAGTGTAGTAAATATAGAGACTGTGTGTCCCAGTCGTTCCTCGGTATCCTGTTAATGAGTATGTACTTGTTCAATTATATACTATGCTTCGTTGGTGGTCATGCAGTACATTTGTAAATAAAAAAATATCAAGAGACTATGACTGCAAAATGTTGTTTGTCAATATATGTCAAAAGACAAAATCGATTGGTATATATTCCAAGTCAAGATTAACACCGAGATACTTGTATCGGGGTACAATTGGTGACTATGAATAGCTGTCTTTAAAAGAATGGCGACATTAAAAACACCTACATATATAATTGAATTTGTTTACATTGAATTTTTTTTTTTTAATAATCCCTTAAATTTCAAACTAGCTTTGCCAAATTCTAGTTTAATTGTTCAATGTTTGTCAGTTCGATTCACGAGTTATACTCGGGCTACAGCGTGTGCAGTAATGAAATAATTCGCGTTACCAGCTGAACATATGTGATTATGTGAAAACGAATGATGATTGTTAATGTCATTCTAATGACTTATTGACAAAAGTGTTAACTATTTTGTTTGTTTGTTATTTTCGAAATTTTTAACTTTAGTTTTGGAAATACATCTGGATGCGGTTACTCAGCTAGTATAGAAGAAAACCGCTATTCGGCTATCAGTCCAGTAGCACTAATGTCCGGGCTGTGACCCTCCCTATCAATGTGCTGGAAATCATGACGGGGAGTCACACAAGTGCACCAAACCCAAATGTAATTAGCTTCATTTTGTAGACTAGTGATAAAAGTGGCACTTCTATCTGTGTTAGCTCGCCACCACAGCTGTCGCTCCCACAGGTAGTGGGTTCAGTAATTAGCCCAGGTAGCAGCGATAGGCCTGAAAACAATTAATTACATCTGTGATTCACGTATGCAATGAACACCTTGTCGCGGACATCGTGTTTAACAAAGTAACAGACATTTTTTGCTTTTTTTAAGCACAATTAGCATAAAAATAAATTTGGAAGTTTTATGAGCGATAAGCATGACGCATATATTGATCCACAGTCCCTGTGATTGGAAGTACTAGTTTGTTTATTTAAGGAATGACCAAGATTTTGTTTTGGTATATACGGTATATATACCGAAAAAAAATTGTGCACTTTTTTGCATAAACCGCTATTCTTTATAATTTAATTTTAAAAAAGTAGACAAACACGTTGTAAATGCACAGTTAAAGATTTATTTAATTTT
>JAUMHH010156823.1:0-18279 GCA_032359455.1 Chlamys rubida | reverse complement strand
TATTAATCTCACACTTGTAATCTTAAAAGTGGACTAAAATACAACTACAGGCAGAATATCAGTGTTTGATTCATAAGTACCTATCAAAAAGATTAAAACATATGACACCCGTGACATATATAGACTAATTCACAAATATGACTAAACCCTAGAAATAGAATGACTTTGTCCAAATCTGGTGCAATGGGTTAGTCTAATAATCTACCTGAGGGGAGAATAATAGAATCTTACATGGTTATGGTCTGTGGACAGGGAAATCTCAACCCGAGGGTAAGAGTTTGGCTGTCTATAGCTAGCACGAGGCTTATCTGAAGAAGCTCAAGGTGTCAAAGCATGGTTAGCTTTACTATTCAACTCATGTGTTAGGAGTGTCATACTCTTGTCACAAATATATAAACAAATTACTTGCTATATGATATACCATATATATGATATATATTTGAGCTATCAGTTAAACTTCAGCTAGGAGCATCTATACATGTACGGGGGAAGGGTTACTATTTTTGGAATCTGCCATTTAAATGCCTCAAAGCATCTATTTTCTTGATTACCGCTGTCTATCAGGAAAAATATCATATGCCACCAATGGGGAACCCCAGGGGTGGCATAAAATAGATTTATATTTTATATTTTCATTGATGGTAAACTTCTAGTCAATTCAAACAAATTAAATAAATATTGTCAATCCTGTTCGAATTACAGAAAATTACAAGTTCAATCTTACACAACATACACAAACCTGGTTCAGGTGTTTTAATTTTTGTCCCTTTGTGTTTCATCCTTCTGAAACGTATGTAGCAGCAGCATCCAAGTATAATAAAACCAATTATTACTGCTACTAAAACTGCAATACCGAGGATCATGGCTACAGAGCTGAAATATATAAACCACAAATACAAATTTAACTTTAGTTAATGTAATTTATGAATGTCATAGTAATGTTATTTTATTTAACACAATACTATTGTCACAGATAGTGAATGTTATACATGAGGGTTGTCACGGACCATGAGCACAATCTTGTTGCCATGGCTGTGTGTCTGCCACGGACCATGAGCACAATCTTGTTGCCATGAGTGTGTGTCTGCCACGGACCATGAGCACAATCTTGTTGCCGTGGGTGTGTGTCTGCCACGGACCATGAGCACAATCTTGTTGCCATGGGTGTGTGTCTGCCACGGACCATGAGCACAATCTTGTTGCCATGGGTGTGTGTCTATCTACTGGTTGTCATGGGGGGTATGACAGTATTAACTCTTGCATTGTGAAAAGATTCATGTAGTACAACCAATATAAGTGTTTCTATGTGACGTTTCAATGACTTGTACGGTATGTACTCTGTCACCTTCATCAGACAAATGACCAGTGAAGCATATGTACATAAAGGTGTAAATATGTATAAGTTGTCCACACAAATCAATGTTGATTCGGCTGCGCTGTAAGCAGTATGCTTGTTCTTGTTAGGAGATGTAGCATAGCTACACAGTCATCCCTGCTCATGCAACCACCTCCTTTAAGAGACCCTCTGTTTTGGGGACAACTTCTGATATTTCTCTTTGTAACAATTTTATTGTGAATTAAACCTGAATTTAGAGACCAACTACATTAAGAGACTATTTATTTTGACTTCCAATGGTCGGTTTCTTCATAAAGGTTGGAGAGTATATGAAACAGTAGAATGGTGGTTTTCATAGGGTGTAGCAGTTATATTTTCTTGACAGCATGGAGGGGCATGTCTGTATCCTAAAGTGTTATTGTCAGATAGAATGTTTATCAGATGTAAGGCCAAAAATAATATATGTTTCTTTCAGGTGACTGAAAAGACATTCTTACTTATTTTTTTAGATGAAGGGGGCTTATTTCAGAAATTACAAAATCACTTAACATAGTTATTAAGACCAAATGTATTCATTTTTGAATATAGATTTTAGATCTGTTAAATAATACTATAGGGATTCAAATTTGGTTTTGATACCTGCCTATGAAATAGAGAGGTGTCATAAAAACGGTTAAGATTTGCGGCACATTTGAATGGGACGTTTACGTGCACAAGAGCGAGATGAAATTGTTAGGGTCGGAGGTAAAAACTAGGATCGGTCAGCGCACCTGAAACACATATTTTTTTCGGGTTTTCGGGAGGCCTTAGAGAGAAAGGTTGTATACTTACGGCTCGCTGTCAGAGGCCTTGGTGGAGCCAGGTAGAAATGGTGTGACACTACCAGGGGTCGGAGTATCTACAGGCGAGGCACTAGGCGAGGCACTACTTTCGGTAGTGACATTGATTCTAGGCTTAGGAGTTGTAAAATTTCTCTGTGTCACTGGCATCTCCTTTGAA
This sequence comes from Chlamys rubida, assembly GCA_032359455.1. Lineage (NCBI taxonomy): Eukaryota > Metazoa > Mollusca > Bivalvia > Pectinida > Pectinidae > Chlamys > Chlamys rubida. The sequence goes on along the minus strand of JAUMHH010156823.1, from coordinate 15,944 downwards.
GGCGTTGGTTTCGGTGGACTGAAACAACAGTTTGCCGTTACATATTTACGTCTTTAAGACAAAAAATAAAAAAATCTTAAAACTGGTAAGCAGTGAGCTATGTCAAAAATTTCTTGAAGATTTGATAAAACATGGTTAACATTCCAGAATTAGAACTAAGGTTTTGTTAAGTTTTTAAAATCATTGACAGTCCAAGGGAGATTACTCTTTAAATTAAAATAAACTTCAAAATGATCAAATATTGATATCATAAAATATTTAATAAATATAAATATCTTTTCAAATTACTACATATTCTAACAGATATACCAATTAACATATACAGGCTAGAATGGTGGTGGAAATCAGTTTAAAGTTCATAATTAATCATTGGTTAAACACAAATCTTAAATCTATGTGATCGATATGATATATGATTCAGTTTAATAACATTCTGAACGTAGTTTCTTTATAAATTGAGCACTTTTTTTCTACGATAATATATAAGGATATGTATTGCAATATATCATGATGTCCTCAAGTCGTATTGTGAAAACCATAGTAAGTTCATGGTTTTTTATCATGAATTTGTCATGAGCATGACACTCCACCCAGTCACTGAAATGTCATAACATTGACGCATTAGCATGACACTCAAACGGGTCATTGAAATGTCATAACCTAGACATGTTAGCATGACACTCCTCCATGTCAGTGAAATGTCATAACCTGGACATGTTAGCATGACACTCCTCCATGTCAGTGAAATATCATAACCGGGACACGGTAATATGACACTCCATCAGGTCACTGTAATGTCGTAACCTGGGCATGTTAGCATGACACTCCACCCAGTCACTGAAATGTCATAACCTATACATGTTAGCATGACAGTCTACCGATCAATGAAATGTCATAAGCTTGACACGGTAGCATGACACTCCATAATAATTGAATAATGTCTTCGCTAGAAAAGGCCAGTAATCAAACACTTTCTCTAACATCCATATCAAACATGGTCGTAATATCATTTATATGTGGACACAAACTGACAATTAAACTACAACAGGGTAGCAGTTCTGATAATTGACGATACAATGCCTGGCTGGCGCGGACAGAAGGTGTGATACATAGACCTTGCTACCAGTTTGACAAAGAATGATATTCAAGGAATGGCAATTAGAATATCTGATGTTATTTTACAAAAATAGATATTTGGGACTAAGTGAAGAATTTGACAAAGTGATGTTTGAGGAAGTAGGGTTCCACTGTATATACAGATTGCATATGGTGTACCTGGGTGTGATTGGCCTACATCCACAATCCTGCTGCAGAACGGTGCGGTATGGGCAAGTCCCTTTCTGACAGTTACATGGGTCTGTTCCACAGTAATTAAAGCTGAGATCACATTCACACCACTGAGGACAGGCAAAGTGATTAATAGTCGTAGACTTCACCAGAGATGGCCTTGTTTTATCTGTAGATGTATAATTAAAAAGAGACTTTTTTTTTACCCATTTTCTGTTTCTGAACAACTGCAGATTTGGTGAACAATAAAAAAGTATTTTTCCATTATATAGAATTTCACCTGTGAAATATAATACAAAATCTTTTCAGAACATTTCAGAAACAACTACAAAAATCAATCTTCCCAATGAAATCTACTGTAACGTTCATGGAGTAATTCCTATTCATAAACCAAAAGCATTTGTTGTGAGTATGTGTTTGATGTCATTAGATTTTGTTATATGACAGCTGTTACCTGGTATATCCAAACTTAATCATAAATATTATAATGATCATTTCTGCTTATCATAAGCTTACAACAAGAGGTCCACAGGGCCTGTATTGCTCACATGGATATATTTTAAGCAGTCATAGCAAAATTTTCTCAATAAATATTATACTGTAAGTACAAATATTTCCAAATATTGGCTCTGTCTCTATAAGCTATTCCCGTACCTTATTGGGTCCCATCCCTCTGTATCAATTTGGGTGGGGGGCATGGTTTAAACATTGAATCATATTGGGCCAAGGATACTCTATATCAAATTATATTTACATAATATAGGACAAAAAATCCTTACATATGACTATTGTATATTCAAAACAACCTATTATATGTACAAGATTTTGACACATTTTACCACAGTGACTTTGAAAGTCTAACAAAGTCATTCAGTTGAAAAAACTTGGAATTCCTTAATCCCAAATATCGTTACCCTGTTGCTCTTATATTATTTACTGAGAAGAGTCATTTAAATATGCTAACACATTTGATCCCTATGACCTTGTAATTAGGTCAAGGTAATTTTCATTTGCAAACTTGTCTGTCTCCATCCTAATAAGAAGCTACCAGCCAAATATTATGATTTTATGCCTTTTGGTTCTTCAGAACAAGTCGTTTGAAGTGATTGACATATTTGACACCAGCTGTGACCTTTAAAGTAAGTTGAGGTCTTTTACATTCATTAAGTTTTTCAGGCTCCATCCCAGGAAGCTACCAGCCAAACATTAATATTCTATACCTTTAAGTTTTTGACACATTTGAGCCTAATGTGAGTTTGAAAGTAGTTCAAGGTCATTTTCGTTTTCAAACTTTGTTGGGCTTTTTCCAACAAAGCTTTCAGCCAAATAGCATGACTCTAAGCCAGTCCACTCTTAATCAGAAGTCATTCAAAGGAAAAGTTGAACTTAAAAACTTTGATGATGGTAGGCCTAAAACTTCCATGAATGATCAAATAGTCAATAAATTGTATATATCAAATGATATCAGAGAGCATTGAATTCAAGCATCATAAAAAGAACTAAAAAAAACAACACATACTTTTCATACAACTAGGTTTTGTGCAGCTTGTAGCAGTTTCTGATGTTGTTTGATCCAAAAGGAAACTTCCTTCCGGACAAGGAGCACATGTGTCATTGCCATATTTAACTTTACACATTGAAACTGCAAAATCTAAAATAGAAAAGATCAAATAATCAGTGAAAGAAGTTGAATGTGTTGTGTTTCTATAGAATGGAATGATCCCAATTCAACTATGAGGAAGCAACTAAACGCATTATATTTACTGTTGTATTGTTGCTTGTCCTCCGTTATATATATAGTAGTGCTGTTTTAAATATGTGAATTCTGCCAAGTTTCAAAATTGAATAAGGGACTTAGGGTGATAAAGCTTAAAGTATTACTATTCCGTCTTTGCATATTGCAGAGTTATCTTCTCTTGTAAGCAGGTATTGATTGTTACGTCATTGGTTTGTGAGAGTAATGTCATCAATTTTTGAGAAAACGACGTAATTTTCTCGCACAAACCAATGACGTATCAATCAATACCTGCTCACAAGAGAACTCTGCAATACGCAAAGACGGAATACCAGGTACTTTTATCAAATTCCTGTTTTGTTTTTCTTAAAACAAATCGAAGAGGATAACAATAAAGGTATTGTGATGGACAAAGTAATTCCTATATATCTCCTTTGCAGACAACACAATAATCAAAAGAACTTGTAAAATTATGTTTATTTTCGTGATATTTCTTTTTATTATAACATGACAGTATCCAAAATGGAACACTTTCCATAACTATGGGGTAGCAATTTTTTTTTTGTAAAACAAATGAAGTGTATTTATTCTAAAGAAAAGGCCCAGAGGATCTGTATCGCTCACCTGAATATTTATAAGCAGTCATTGCAAAATATTCTCATTAGATATTATACTGTACTACAAATATTTCAACTCGCAAAAATTGTCGGCTCCATCCATTGCTTACCAGCCAAATATTATTATATGATTCTGTGCTTTTTGGTTCTTCTTCAGAAGTTGTTTGAAGTGTTTGACATATTTTTCCCTATGCCTTTTGACTATTTGGAAGAAGTCTTTTGATGTTTTTGACATATTTGACTAATGTGACCTTGAAAGTAGGTCAAGGTCATTTTCATTCTCAAACTTTGTCGGGCTCTATCCCAGGAAGCAACCAGCTCTTGTAAACTTGAAAGTGGTTCATGGGTCATGATCAAGATGTCTTTTTTTTAAATGTTTTATGATTTTTTTTTTAAATGTTTTATAACCAGTATCTTACTAGTTAACCACTCTAACCATTTTTTCATTGTTGAGAAAATATTTTAACCCATCTGACCCGTGACCTTGAATTTCAGTGTCAGTGAAGGTCATATCTCTTTGTAAAGTTTTGTAGCAAATTCCATGCCAGCAAGCTATGACTTTACGCTTTTCACTTCTTCTTAATGTAGGTTATCATTTTTCTTTAGAACTTTAATTTGATACACTCCATACCAGCAAGCTGCTGAATGACTGCTCAAACATCATTACTGACAGCTTTCTGGTTTTTCAGAAGAATCCTTGATATGTTCATATATCAGCGACTCTTACCCCACAAACTTTTAATCACTTTTTTTGACCACACAATAAATATGAATTAAATTGCAATCTATCATAAATCTGTAATTTAATAACCTTTTTATTTATTTCCTGTATTTTATTTATTTATATATCTTTCTTCCCTCCCATTATGCACGATCTCCAATTGTCTCAGTTTCCTCTGGCCTCAACATGTACACCAGATGTAGACATTTTGACATACCAAGGGTATATAGATGTCTGGTGTGGGACCCATACCAGACATCTATATGTCAGAATGTCTAAGTCTGGTGTTAGGGCCAGAGGAAACTCAGGCAAGATCTCCAATAACATATATAATCTTCAACTTGTGAAGGCAGTTATCATAAAGTAGAAGCAGAAATAGTACATTTAAGGAGTTTTGATGTGCGTGTAACTGTTTAATCATTTACATGACCTCTATATATGCACCTGATCTGATCTATTAGTCTTACCTTTGAGGATGGGCTCCAGCTTCACGTCTACATCTTTTAGGTTGACATGGAGATCTGATGTACTATCCTGAAGATTCGAGGCAAGATGTTGGAGATCTGTAGGCAATTTCTTTTCAACCTCTGGTAATAATGTATAAAATCCACCATGATATTAGTAGAAATTAACAAAAGGTAAAATTAGAAGCAGTTGCTTGATAATCAATTAATTCTAATTCCTGGTCAACTCAATGTTTAAAACAAATGACGTCTATAATATGATACTAATGACAGATCTTTATTCTGTGTTTCAGCTGTGAATATATATCCTGTTGTCATATTTTTGTCATAATTGACGTGTAATACATTGTAAAACCTTTCTATTGCGATCATGACCTCGTAATAAACACAACTGGGAATAGACCTTTGACTTAACTCAAAGTCGTAATTCATGGTTCTAAACAGAATTTTAAGCTGGCTATGTAACCTTAGCATACCAATGGTCTTGGAGTTTGTGTATTTTGTGAAACTGTAAATGCACGTTAGAATGCATACCCATGATGAGATTACCTACCTGGCATGCTGGTAGGCCTTCTGTAAGCCACAATATATTTCTATTATGTGGCTTTTTGTTTTTTTGTGTGTGTGTGTGTTTTTTTTTTTTAAATATTTGCTTTTAAAATGGCTACACTTAGGCTAGAAGTCAATTATTTTTGTTCCTTATCCCTTATTACGGTAAGCCCTGCCCCCTACATAGAAATATGTTGCATCTCCTTGGCTTTGTGTACAAGTTTCCTCTGGTCCTGACACCAGGCTATAGACATCTATCTGCCAAAATGTCAAGTCTGGTGTCTGGGACAGAGGAAACCTGGGCTTGGCACTCTGATACTTCAGACCAAAATTGGTTAAAATCTCTTCACCTGTGCTGATGGTGATATCTTCAACATCTGGATCTGTACAATGTAGGGCCTTCTCAGGCATAATCACATCAGGAGAGACAGGGCTAGAGGCACTTAGTCGTGCAGTTGCAGGGCTAACTTAAAACCCTTGAGTGACTCTGCACGCACAACGTTGTCTGGAAGCCGATTCCAGTCGATGGACGTTTTGGGAAGGAATGAGTTTTTATAGTTTGCAGTTTTAAAACAACTAGAGTTGTTGGTTTCCTGGTTTTCGATAATGTTTTTTGTGACAGTCTGTAAACCGTTTGGCTCTAATGCTCCGTTACCCTCGGATTGGTGTTTAATATTCCTGACAGTACATGGCTGGCACCAGGCCCCCGACCACTTTATAATAGAATGCTAGTCTGTTCTGCTTCCTTTTCTCTTGGAGTGGGGGCAGGCTTAGGTCCTGGAGCATCTGGGTGACACAACCTGATTCCCGGGAGGTGCAATCTCTTGTGATGAAACGGGCCACCTGGTGTTGGATGTGCTCCAGCTGGTCGATGTCTTTGCCAAGATAGGGGTCCCAGACCAGTGAGACCACAATGCTATATTCTACAGTTGATCGAATCGTTCTTCAGTATGGTGTTTGGGATCATATCAGGACCTTGGGCCTTGCTGGCTTTGATGTTTTCTAGGAGTTTCTTTATCCTGTCAGATGTTATGGTTGGGGGCGGGATCTTGTTCTTGCACCTCTGTGGGATATCGGGCAAGTCCTTGTTGTCATCGATGGCAAAGACTGACAGGAACAGATCGGGCAAGTCCTTGTTGTCATCGATGGCAAAGACTGACAGGAACAGATTGGGCAAGTCCTTGTTGTCATAGACGGCAAAGACTGACAGGAACAGATTGGGCAAGTCCTTGTTGTCATCGAGGGCAAAGACTGACAGGAACAGATCGGGCAAGTCCTTGTTGTCATCGATGGTAAAGACTGACAGGAACTGGTCTACGAGGATCTGCGCTTTATCCTTACTGTTACTAAACAGTTGTCCACTCATCTTTAGGGGTGCTTGTCTCCAGTCTTGTCCTGTTTTCTTGACTTGACATATCACCTGAAGGGCTTGCTGCTGTTGTCATCAAGGCCTGTCTGTATAATGTTGTTTATGTACTGGAGTTCTGCAAGCTTGAAGGCCTTCTTGCATTCTCGCTGGAACGTCTTATACTTTTCCCAGCAGCCAGTTTTCTTGGTATGAGTATACATTCTGACTTTATTTTTTATTTTTCTTCTGAGATCTTGGTTAAGCCAAGGAACAAATTTCCTGGATCTGGACATCTTAGATGAAACATGCTCCCTTCTGATGGTGTTGATGCGCCCATTCTGAAGGTGTCCCATAGTTGTTGGACCTCAGTCGATTCTGGGTGGTTCAGGATTTCTTTGGTGAGCCTGGTGACATCCATATAGATACCTGTCCAGTTGGCTAATTGGAAATCTAGAAGAGAAAGAATCCTCGCGGTTTCTGGTAGATAACCTGCGGGATAATGTATGTTAATGTCTGTCACTATCATGGCATGCATGGTCACTTATTTCTGGGATGGATGTCCATAATCAGAGTGACAGGTCGATAAGGGCCAGCTGGACTTCTCTATCTGCTGCTCCTTTCCGTACACACATATATTGTACCAGTCAATGTCCGGGCAGTTAAAGTCTCCAGTGACTAACACATGCTTGTCTTTTGTTGAATTGAATGCCTGAGATAGTGAGTCACTTAGCATGTTGATATCATGGATGTTTTGGTGTGGCATATAAAATTATGCCAAGTACATGTAGAGGTCTTTCTTATTCTGCATCCTCTGATATTGATCAGTCAAAGTGTCTAAGCCTGGTGTCAGGGCTATTGGAAACTTGTGTTATACAACAGTGTATTCCCTTAGCCCAGTGTTGTTTCAGCCAAAATGTTGTTCAAAGACCTAAACCTGACTTCTGAAGAATTGGTATTCTAAAAAAAATATTTTTTTATATAACTATATATATATTTATATAAATATATTGGGCCCCAGCCATCTACCACAAAAGAGATGGGGACATTATTTAAAACGAAATAGAGTACCCTTGGGTAAGAAAATTCTTCAGACTAAATTTGGTTGAATTCTGATAAGCTGTTTAAGAGGAATAAGCTGATCTTAATAAAATGGAAAGTTGTAGGGTCCTTAACATAATCCTTACCTTTGAGTGTAGACTTGAGGTTACCCAGATCTTCCGCCCTAGCAGGAATGTGCAGATCCGACACGATATCAGGAAGTTTCAATTTGAGATGCTTGAGATCTGACGCCACTTTCTCTTTGATTTCTGGTTCCACAGCACGAAGTAAAGACTTGAAATGGAGAGAATAACTCTGGCAGGCTCCAATCGCCAGAACCATGATTAAAAGAGTCTGAGTTGATTCCATTGCTGCTAATGTCACCTGCTTTCTGAAAAACCTGGAAGTCTTCCTGGTTGTTTATATTAGGCCTACCAGCTGACGTACGTAATGTTTTGGTATTTCCATTCTTCTCATATTCGGGACACCTCTGAGAGAAGAGTCCTTAGAAAAGTCTAGAGGATTACCATGAAAATCACGTGACTAGACAAGATGGCAGACACAACGATTTTTCAAGCATGGCTACTTTCATTTTGTTATTTCACTACAGTCCTGACTTTGAAAATGCCATACGAGTTCATAGCAGATCAAACAAGTAATTATGTTCTACCTAAACTTCCTTACGATTATAAAGATTTGGAGCCATTCATTGACGAGGCCACAGTGCGCGTACACCATCTTGGCCACCATGCCGCATACACCAAAAAAATGAACATTGCGCTAGAACAGTGGACAACCGACAGTGAGGTAAATAATTTATGATGAGCATGATGTACTTGTGTGGTTACTAATCTCATTTTGACATTTGAAATTCATCAGTACATTACAATAACCTGATTGAAATTTGTTTCAGGTTAAAGAATCAGTATTCTTAGCCCAGAAACCAATACTGGACATTCTGATTGGACTTGATGATGTACCAGAAAAATACAAAAGTAGTATACAAAACAACGGTGGGGGGTAATTATTGTTTTATAATTGACGATGAGTTGTCAACATCTGTCAGATAAAGAAATTGCAAAAATGTGAAATTGCATGAATGTGCATCCACTCATGCAGTTAATGCATTTACTGTTTGTATATATAATCCTCTGTACATTATGCTTCAGCTTTATTTGATTTCTTATAAGGACATGGTAATCTGCTTACAGCATACATTGAAGATGACTCGAAAAAAAAATGTGAGGAAAAAATTATAGTGGTAATTGTAGGCAAACTAGCAGAGCTAAAACAACAGGCATTATATTTAAATCACATAAATTATTCTAATAGAATTATCCTTATTGTGAAGAATATTTTATTTCCAGTTATGTGAATCATAATTTCTACTGGTCTGTGATGTCACCAAATCCAAATTCAGATGACAGAGAGCCAATCAATCAACTGGGAGACGACATTGTTCAGGAATTCAGAAATTTCTCCAACTTCAAAGCAATATTTACCAAGGAAGCCCTCTCACTATTTGGATCAGGTAATTATGATGATTTTAAGCATCGATCTACGGGTATGGCTAAAATGGAATTTATTATATAATTGTCAGCCTGGTAAAACGCTAGCAGCTTGTCTCTTTAGCTCATTTGAAAGAGCACAAGGTCAAGTAAACCAGAAGTTCCGAGTCTCTACACTGTACATGGGTGCCATTTTGACAGGGGTAATTATTTTTCAATGCTTCTGCTAGGTTTTATGAGGACCTCTTGTTTACGCGAATAAAGCAAAAAGAAGAGGCATCGCAACAATCTCTATCGAGATTTCCAATGATGGAAGATTACTCGGATTACCAAGATTACTAGTCTTGTGCCTACCAAATGAGCTAAGAGAAATTCTCCTCAGCCAATCACCAGTGGTAATCAGAAAGCTAAAATGCTTAGTCTTTTTAGGAATATTTAGGTCCCCGATTCATATCCCAGTCTAGCTGTTGCATTTGTTCTCTCCTGTTAGATAAAATGTTCTCATATTCAAAGTACCTTAATTATTACTTCATGGCTACAATTCAAATATACTTCCCAAGGGTAAATTTAGTTGTAAAGAAATTTAGAAACTTTCAGAAAGTGAACAAATTACTAAAACCAAGTTTAATTCATGCTTATGATCATTTTCAGAGCTACATTGTATCTCATTGGTCAGTGATGAATCTGAACTTTCAAATTTCAGGTTATGTGTGGTTGAGTCGAGATCCAAATGAAAATGGAAAACTTGTCATTTCAAAAACAACCAACCAAGACTCGCCTCTTACAGATGGATTTCAGCCAATCCTTGTTATTGATGTATGGGAGCATGCTTATTATCTAAAACACCAGAATCTCCGACCAAAGTATGTTTCCGATTGGTGGAACCTTGTTGACTGGTCAGCGGTGGAAGAAATTGACAATTGGTGGAAAGGACCAAACTATGGTGTCCACGATGAATTTTAACTTATTATCTAATCTAACTAGCCATGATTTCTCAAAAAACAGTTATTCTTTGGTGAGAGACTTGAACTGTGATGGAAACAAAGTGGGACCATATTTCTTTTTATAGATCTCTTTATCCAGATGCACATTTAGGTATCTGGGCCCTATCCTTCCTTTGTTAAATGCCCGATTTCTTTTTTTGAAATAAACAATTAACATTCGTTGTTATCACATATTTGGTCTTAATAGGAACTTTATCCTTTAAGTGGGCCTTATGGCCTGTTGGATTGAAATAAATAAATACTATTGTATTCCATTACAAATTTAGTTACAAAGCTTTCTACCTTTTCAAGTGACAACTCTTAATCAGCATGATGGAAGGAATCCATCAATATGGAATGTTCTTTGAGGTGTAACTGTTTAATCAATTTTGACTTTTTTCCCCACAACTTTCCATTTCAATAGAAAAGGATTCTGAATGAAACATTTCTTATAAAACTAGAAAATATCTGCAAGACACAAATGCCCCCACCACCATGTGAAATTAGTTTCAGCATTTGATTTTCTATAAATATCAACGGTGACCTTGGCCTTGTTATCCTGAAACATGAACTCATCCGAGGTATTCTGTGTATAAACTTTCATCAAAATCTGTTGATTATTTTCGATATATAGCAACCGTGACCTTGGCCATGACCTTGGATCCCTGAAACCCAACGATGTCCAACGTATACTCATACTTGACCTTTGTATAAAGTTTGACCAAAATCTGTCAAAGGATGAAGTTGCTAAGTATTTACATTGAATCGGGACGGGACGGACATGGGCAACACAATATGCCTCCCCCCCTAATTTTATGGCGGAGATATAACAAACAGCAAAAGAAATTCAGATTCTTTGATTGACAATTATTGGTGGTGAATCTGGCTTTTTCTGGGCTTCAGAAAACCCCCCTTCTGTGAATTCTTTCATTATTTTTTGGGCCATCTAGCAACTGCTGCAGGAAATTTAAACCTCCCTTAAATAGTTTTTTTCAGGTCTACCACCAAGATTTAATTGCATAAATTTGGAGCTTCATACTGGGTGGCAACTTTTAACATCACACTCAACAATATAATTTGTTTGATTATTTTTTATTCTCGAAATTTATGACAAGAATCACAGAACACGCACACATCCATTCATGAACGATATAATTTCCTTATATAATATACTATAAATGTAGTATTTAAGTGTTGATGCATTAATAACTGGTCTGGAGCAGGGTAGCATGACCCGTTGTACAAGTAATAAATCTGTGTCATTAAACTGTGAATCAACTGCCGTTCATGATTGAATAGAACCAATTACTATCATGATCTGACACGTCTGATATCCTACCGACATCACTTTGACACCATTAGTGTCATCTTTTGATTATAGAAATTTTGTTGTTACTTTAAACTAGTAATAATTTTGAAAAGCCACAATTTGTTTCTATTTCTGTGCCCGACATGGATCCCGGAAATTATTCAAACTCGCCATCTCAATGATGCCTTATGGCACACAGGATTCTCCAGAGCTGGTTAAACGGCCAAATAGGGTCGGCAGTACTGAAGGAATATGTACAAAATGAAATCCAGGTCTTAGTAATGTACTACATAATTACTAGAACAATATTTGTCTTGAAAAATCGGCTTGTACATCAAAGTCATCTTTCAAATACATCTCGGATGTATCGTACACATGGAAAACAACTAAAAATGAAATGATTTCTTCTGAAGCAATCAAATCAAATGTTCCAATAAATCTGTTATACATTTGCCAATATATGTCTGATTACTGTGGTAGAGATAACAGTGTCTGTTGGCCAGAAGGTAAATAGGTCACATTCCGCGACGCGGACATCTGGTAGGCAATCTCCTCAGCAGCCTCCAGTTTACGTAATTCAATCAAACCTTCGCCTGAGGATTTGAACGCCTTGGCTAACAGGGCAGCACCTTCGGAGTCACCCTCAGCCTGAATGACCGCGGCCTCTCTGTTCATCTCGGCCTGAAAAAAAGATATGGCTCAGATTAGCTCATAGCACATGTACCAACTTATTTATTTTGACACAAAGTTTTGACAGAAATGAATATGATCAGAAGTTTTTAGATGCTGTGATAAGATAATCATCTAGATATGAATCCAGCTTGACCAAGTCCAATTTTGTTTATCATGTTCCAAACGGTTGGATCAGAGTTGTTTATATTCAGAATTCAAATAACATTTCCCCTCAAAAAATATGGAGGGTGGTGCTAAATTGATAGGTCTTTTCCAACCTATGAGTCAAAGCTAAATTTGGCAAAAAGAAACTGTATGGTCTACTGAATCCCCTATAGATTTGTCTATAATGTCGTGGTGGACCTAGTGACCTATGTTTGCTGGGAAATTCTGGCAGATGTCTATGGTGTGCATCAAGTTTTGTATGTCCATCAGATACTATCCCTGAAAATGTTACATTTAAATCTTATCCCATATAATTGAGAAGTCTAATAAATTCATTTATGAACAACATAAGGAATTCTGCTGTCAAAGTGACGAAATCGGGTATAAAGAGAGTAGGGATTAATCAGTATTGCATACAATTATACTGGCGATATGAAATTTAATGGAATTGGTTTTACCTTTTCTACTAAATATCTTGATCTTTCGGCATCCTGCTGGGCAACTTGTTTCATTTCTACAGCTAGTGTAAACTCTCGACCAAATGTGAGATGAGTCTAAAGGCAAAATAAAAACCAATATATATATCATATAAACATGAAAACTGTCCAAAAATGATTTTGTAAGTCCATTCAATATTACTTGTATTGACTTGTAGTCAAAAACATAATGACTATTAGCAAGTGTTGCTTTAACTACTCTCTAATTTAATTAAGATACAGATCACCAAAATCGGTTAAAGTCCAAATGAAATATTGGAACACATTAAGCTTAAACTTACAATGCAGAAGTTGAGCATTAACCCTTTCACCACTGTAGACCATTATGGAATCATCTAGATCTAGATTAATGCACGGTAGAGTTCACTCAAGTTACATAGGGGTGAAAGGGTTAACCAAAGAAAGGATAAGGACAGGACTAAAACTTCTGATTTACACAGTGTTCCTTCTGAATTTTAGATTTGCAGGTATATGATGACATTCTCAAGATTCTGTACCATCAGGTTCTTAATTATAAAAGACAGTCCTTGACTACTGATACTTTTGAGGGTAGAAAACCCTCATCGAGTGTTTCTGGGGACACTTGACAGAAACATGTGATGTTATACATTCTATGCTGTCCATGTACTTAATACGCTCCACCCCAATGAATAGACATCACCTGTTGTTGCAATGGGTCATCACAACAAATAAGAGAGAGAGAAGGTGTTGGTTGGAGCATACTGCATGGGGTGGAGAGTACCAACTTAACCCTTTCACCCCTAGGTAACTTTAGTAGACTCTATCATACATTGATCTGGATGAGTCCATTATGGTCTACAGTGGTGAAAAGGTTAAGTACAAATGGGCTTCAAGAACAAATGTCGTAGAGATCATCGTACCAGTGAAATGTCGTCGAGGACTACACCAAACTGATGGGCTCTCTCTGTTAGCTCTTCTCTGACCTTTGTCGACACTACCTCTCTCTGGGTGATCATTTCACTGGCATCAAACTGCGCCTACAACATTAAATGGAAGTGGTTGATACATTTTAATAGCTCTTCACAATCATTTCAATGGCATCCACCTGAGCTATCAACACTTTGTACACAGTTGTAACATTCCATCGGCATCACACGGGATCCAAATAGTTGGACTCTCACCCTCCATACAGAGATAGCATAGTTTTAGTTATTTCCCCCCTACATGGATACTGGTGACTGCTAAGAGCAAAGATAAATATATATCTCAAACTGCTTTTCATTTTATCTTTGTTTATTTAACAAGTATTTACCCCTATCATTCAATCTCAATCAAGATACATCATTCAGATTAATATATAAAGTTGAAACTCCCTCTTCAGGGTTTTTAATTTTGTTGTTGTTTGGGGCCAGGTTTGATTAATTTGCTATGGTAATAATTTTATCGATTCATCCATTTTTGCCTTATCTCCAGGAAAACCATTTGGTTTATCTTTTCAAACTTACCACCACAGCTTTTAGGACCTCATTGGTAATTGATGGGAGCACTCGTTCATCGTAGTCCATTCCAAGGTTTGTGTAGATTTTAGGGAGACTGGCACTCATTGGTCGGAACAGAATTCTGAGAGTAATGTTAACATTCTGTAAATCTGAAAGAACACAGGTTTAATGTACATGTCATGAACATTTTATGTATGTTTTCTGATGCAAATGTTAAATGCTTCATACAAAATTTTCAGGACGAACTTCAACAAATTATGTTATAATTTCATAACATTAACTGATAAGAAATTAGCAAATCTTACACAGTAGAAGTGAAATGGTGTTGAAAAAACATTCAAAATGGAACACAAGCCTTGTCAAATGTAACATTAATTATTAGAATATGGCTAAAAAAACTATGCTACAAATCCACACTTTCTTTAATAAATGCAGCAACATTTGCATCTTTATGCCTTAAAAATGTGACAAAATAAATTCTAGTCAGACCCAAAAAAATTGGTAACCCATTTGCATTTAAAACATAGTAAATAAGGTATTTAACAGGAACCATTAATAATCTCTATATATACTGCAGTGAGTGATAAATCTACATGCGAGTCCCGAGCCCTGTACTCATAGAATTATGATGGGATGCACAGAATTTCTAGAAATAGTTCAATTTAACATGGTGGGACTCATTGTTTTTAGCAATACAGTTGAAAAGGACTCGTTAAAATAAAATGTAGATGGATCAAATTGTATTCAATTTTGTGGCTAAAAAAAGACAAAAGTAAACCTTTGCTTCCTGTGACCACAGCAATATTCCTTGGTCTTGAACGGATGTCAAATATGATTGGTTTCTGTACCCATGGAATCATGAAATGTGTTCCTTCTCCTACAACTTTCTCTTGAACTCCTCTGAATCTGTCAAATATCACAGCTCTGTACCCGCCATCAACTGAAACATAACAACTTTCAATGATAAACAATTTAAATATTTTAAGGCAATAAGCCAAAGCAAGACTTGGCATTTTATATCATGAAGCAGCAGAATTATATTTTGGAAATTACCATCATCCTGAGCACGAAAACAAAAGCTGTGATTAAGGATGAAGGTACAAAACCTCTATTTTACCCCCAATTTATGAACACGGAAGCATAACAGTAGCTACATGTAGCTGTGATAATGTAGCTTCTGACGACGAGACACATTTTATTTATTGCGTTGTCAGAGCTACGAATTTGAAGCGATCCTATAACAACTAATGGAGCAAATTCAAAAGGGCTAATCTGTAAGATTACATATAATTCATGCCTATTATGAGTATAATGTTCTCAAAATATTGCATAATAATTGAAAAAACGAGTCCTTACTAATAAAAAAAACTCTTTCACAAAATTAATAAAGTCCATCTTTGGGAAAAAACAGAAACGACCGCCATGATAAATCATGCGTGATGTTAAATCTCAATTATCCGTTTCTATATATGGCCTACATGGCCAAATAAAGTACAGTATTACTACTCTACTGCTGCCGCCATGTTTACTACAATTTCCATATTGGGTCATGACACCCATATATAGACGTCTGACCTATATCGGAAGAGAG
>JAUMHH010156812.1:0-18280 GCA_032359455.1 Chlamys rubida | reverse complement strand
GTCACCTTCATCAGACAAATGACCAGTGAAGCGTATGCACACAAAGGTGTAAAATATGTACGAGTTGTCCACAAAATCGATGTCGATTCGTCTACGCTGTAACCGTATGTACAATAGTTGTTATATATGTACCGAAATGACTCGATTCAGCTAAGCTTTGTTTAATACTTGGTCATAGATGTGCGGGAGTCTTTGAGCCCCCTCATATCATGACCATATAATATAGGTTTGATCAATCAAAGGCCTGGGTTTCTGTTACTGAATAATAGAAGTTCACATGAAGATAACAAATTAAGAAAAACAAAAGAAATAAGTGTCAACCAAATCATATTTTATCATCGATAAAATTAGGGCAAGCTATTTATGAATTGCTTACATGAAGACAATTTAAACTTATTCGGGAAATAAGATGTTTCAGAAACGGACATATTTTCTGTTTTACCGATAACATCCGCTGTGTAACTCAAGAATCTAGGTGGAATCAAAATAATGGCAAGTTTCCAACACGTATATTTACTTTCATTACTTCATACTCACTTATAAATCATCATCATCATCATCATCATCATCATCATCATCATCATCATCATCATCATCATCATCATCATCAATATTCCACTCATCAGTGCATCCATACACAATCGTGGTCGATTAGTATTACTTGGCGTTGTGAATGTGTCTTTTGCGTTTATTAGTGCTACGTAAATGAAAAAGAAATGCACACACGGTGTTCCCACATGGCCAGCTACCTGAAGAATTCCTCAACGAGTGGCCTATTAAAGTATGAAAGTGTTACCCGTGTTGGTTTGTGTTCTTTTTGTATTATTTTGTGATATGTTGGATCTCTGGAATCTATTGGTTGTACGTTTTCTTCGATGATAATGTTTGTTGTACTGATGAGTCGCAGGGGTAACGATCCCCTCTGATGCATGCTTGAGTTACTGTGTTGTGTTTTCTTAAATGTAATCGCGTCGGCAACCGCTTGTAACGTATTGGATTTATTTTGTTTATGCTAATCTGCGTTTGGAAAGTATTATGTAGTGTGTTCTTGATTATCTGAAATGCTGAATAGACGGTCTGTGGTTTTTGCTGATACTTAATTATGTTACGTTCTTTCCATATTGTCCATTTGATTGTGATTATTATTTAATGTGTTGAAAGCAAGGATGTTACAATTAAGATAAGGAAAGTTAACCAATGGAAAATTGAATTCGTCATGCTTATCTAAAAGTTAAGTCTCAATATAGAATGTTACTAACGTCTAAAGCTACACTTCACCTGTAAGTGTAGAGACTCCTTGTACAGTGACATAGAAATGTGCAGAGCTTCGCATGAACCTATTTGTTCTAAAGATGAATTCCCGCTGTATTTTTTGGGAGTAATTCACTACTGAATCGTTGAATTCCTTGAAGGACATCTTTTGTAACTGAGGCTTGGAAAACTTCATTTTTTTGTTGTTGCTCATATGAGAAACAGGAAAGGTAATCGGATGTATACTTCGACTATACCCGTCAAGACAAGACAACCTCTGCTGGTTAGCATACCGACAGTTGTATAGGATTTTGAAATTTATCAAAACGCAAAGCGATCGTTTCATAACGTCGTGCGATTCGTGTATACATACGTTTAATACTCAAAACAAGAAATTTAAGCTATTAGTCTTTAAAAAAAAACCAGTAAATTAGAAAGACCATTTTTTAATATAGACATGCGGTCATACGTATAAAAACGGACACAAATATGTTGGAACAAATGTTTTTGGTGATAGGCATTGCCAACTGTAGGACATAGCCAAGCCCTTTTTGACACAAATATATGTAAGCTATTGTCAAAGGGTGCAAAATATTTAGGCTTGAACTTAATGAAGATGGATATTTAGACAGCGTTCCTTTTGTTTATGTTTAATGTGTACACGTTATCGTTGATCGTATAAACATGCCATGCTTAATTGGATGATCCGGGATCTAACCTTGTAATATTCCATGTTACGTAGCAGAACCAGATATGCAATATCGTTAGATATCATCTTTTACATAAAAACCTCATCTGGATCATCGTATAATTATTTACAATGGGTAATATGCAAATGTCAAAATCCAGCCAGTCACTCATTTCGCACCTGAACAATACCCGTCAATGCCTTCGTGCTTATAGGTATGAACAAAAACACAGTGTATATAAGCATGAATGGCCATACCGCATCACACCTTGATTTTATGAAGGTCGCTCGTCGCACAGTCAGATAATTCCATTCATTTAGAAATAGGATATCTGAAATAAAGCCAACAGTTACCGTAATTTTAACTTAACTTTAAACATTTTGCGTACTCCTGAAAACTATTGTTATGTGTTTTCTATGCTATTTCAAGTTTATGGCCGTGCTCCCCGCCGACTTGAGGCATTTAATGGGACGAGAACACGGTGGCATTAACATATCCAAAGGTGTAAATGTAGATAATTTTGTTGAAGTGGAAATATGTAAAGTTTTTATTACAACATTGTATGTGTATACTGCGTCCGCTGTTTATTTCAGTGACATATCATTTTACTAAAAACTTGTGTTGTGTATAAATCGAATAAAACGTTATATCATACCTTTGGATAGTATGACGTAACATTATGATCAAGACAACACCTCTGTTTAGGTTACAAACCAGCTGAATCTAGTGATGTCGCAAGTTCAAGTTCTTTATTACCTTGGGTCTTTTTACCAATCGGTTTCAAAAGTGAGATATATTTACAATATCTAAAGACAATACAATACAATACAATACAATACATGCAATACATACAATACAATACCAGCAATGTAATACAAAGTTCCATAAATACAAAAAAATAAATGCATTACGAAAGAGAACTGTTGGATTCCGAAACTTCGTAGGAATCCTCATAAACAACGTTTCATCGCTGGCTCTGCTAGTTGCTTTATCAAGCCAATATCCACACTTCTTAAATCTATTCTTAAATCAGGGGTTATAGACGTTCTGAGATAGTGTATACTCTAGGAATTAAATACATTTGAAGATCGAACAAACTTAAGCATCCTCTATTAAAAATGTTGATTATTTCGACACCTTTGACGTTTTCACTCTTTAATAATAATAATAGTCTTTATTTAAACTTGATTACATATTGAGTCAAAGACTCGTCTCCCATATGGTCAAGCATATTAAAAATGTACATTATATACAACAAAGCTCTTTACACTGTCATACCTCATAGTAAACTGAAGAAATGGCTTCGTTTTCTTATTATGAATCTTCCAAAAAAGGTGGATATGGGAATAAACTGTGCCATTCTTATGCAAATTATTAAAAAGCTTATCAGGACTGGTACATTAACAAAAGTCTTACACAAGCCTTCATTTTACATTAATATTTATCGACGATATACTGTCTGTTAATAACAATATACTGTAGGTGTTTTTACAACATTTATCGTACATACCCTCCAGAATTTGAAATTAAGAGCACCAACTACTCTGTGACATCATCAGCTTTCCTCCACTAACAAGACAAACCTCTCTAATTTTTAACATCTACACCTGTGGTCTAAACCTATTTTGTTGCTTGGCGTTTTGGTATTGGGCGTGGCTGATAAGATGACATAGCATATCACAGGGAATAGCGAGTAGGTGTAGACAGCATGGATCACATTTCAATGTTTGTTTATGACAAAAAATGGGTTAGAACAGCCAGATATATGTAAGGTATCTCTTGTTTGGTGATAATGGAGAATAATATACGCTGTAACATATATACACAATGCATTGGAATTATAAAGCACGATTATATCGAACCATTGTGAATATGGTGCTAGTCGCTTATTTTGTTCACAGTTTTTAAAGCGTCAGTAAGTGGAGACTTACTTTTATCTTTGACTGTTGTCTTGTTGGACATTGAACATCAAATGTCGGCGAGGGAGGCCAATGCACAATGGTGTCCGAATGCAGGGCATACATATCAAATTAATGGAAACAATGTGTTCCAATCAAAACACTTAATAAAAGGAATGGTATATGATGTTAGGTATAAGTATATGTACAAGATTAAAATATGCATATTTCTTTGCAACACATGAATTATTATCGAATTGCAAGCTACAGTAAGCTGTATTATGTTAACAGTGCGTTGCGTTTGTATGATAACTTGTCTTTCCTTTGATCAATAGTTCTACATTCATGTTTGAATTGCTGAATTGGAACACGGGATCTTAAATGCAGCATTGACACACTGAAGGTATGAGGAATACAAACATTGACATGCATAAGGAATAAATAAAATGAAATAACTAAAATATGGGAGTATCTATTGTCAAAAAATTAGAGAGGCCCCGACTGTAATAATGATGAGTAAGGCATACGATGACATACTGTAGGTGTAAGGAAGGGAGACGATGTGGGTCAGTTCTCATCTACCTGATACAGCGGTCCACAGGCCAGTGCGTGAACGACGATAGAATGCTATGGGACTACATCACACAGCGGGGAATATGTGGCCAGGAGATAGACGAGAATACACACCTTCATTTACACATCAAAAGAATAACATTTTCCTACAGCGTGCAACCCGGTCCCATTTAGTACCAGAGCGAAGTGCCACTGTTTTATAGGGTTCGAGTAACATTGAAGTTCGACCGAACTTGAACATCAAAACTTTATACAGGTAATATACCGAAACATTTTATATAACTCATCATCACCTACAAAGATACGTAAGGTTTTGGTGTGTTCCTCAAGTGTTATTTCCCAACTCTTATCCTATAACGTAGAGAATGAAACTAAACTGAGAATTAAGGTTCAACAAGCCGCCTGAAAGATGGTATAGTCGTTTTAAATTTCAACACTCGGATAAGTCATATTCAAATACCGATATAAAATAAATCGGAATTTATATATGTAATTTGAATATAATGAACTTGTACAATAACTATATCAAAATGGTAAATGGCGATATTAACTCATTCCCCCCTGAAATTTCATAATGAACTATTCGAACCTTTGAATTGGAAGGGTTCAAATGTGTCCTCAGGGGTGAATGAGTTAAAGAAGTCTGTAAACCTAATTGAATATTACGAAATGACATATTATCTTAAGTTTACTTATATACCTAGGTCATACAGAACTTTCTTATCTTTTACTAGCTGTTGAGAGGCATACGAGACCCTAATCAAGACGGATGGTGTCATACAAAACCACTAAAATCACAATACAATTCCCTGGTAATATAATTTAGCAGCTTATACATTGGTAATCTGGGCTCAGTAACCCTGATCGATAAATGAACTTTAGGTGATGTATTATTTCATAACATTCTGTGATGTTATAAATCCGATAGACAGCTGGTTATACACATTATAAATGAAAAGTGTTTTACTGTTTATAACATATACAGTTTTTTTTATATAACAACAATAAAAGTTACGAAAAGACACTTTATGTAATGTGCAAGTTCAATATATCAAATTTACAACTAACAAATCTATGTTCTTTTCTGATTTCTACTGGTATCTTTCAATATGACTTATCAGGGGGTCGGAATTTCGGGTGCCTATAGCATATTTTACATCTAGGGGGCTTGTTGAACATAAAGTAAAACTTCAATGAAACATACAAACAAATATTTACATTTATATCCGGGATGTCAACTAAAGAATTATGATAAAAGGTATACAAATAATAGTAAACATAAGTGATAAGGTTATCGTTTATGTTACGAAACACGGTAGATTGCATACATGTATAGTATGGTGCTAATTTAATCAAGGGAGTACATGTGGTTAGTAAGAGTTTTAGAGTGTGACATGTCGACAGTTATACAGAGAAAGTGAACATGTCAGGGTATTGACTAAAAAAAGGGGTCGCGTGCTTTAATTATGTCACGTCTTTAAACAACATTAGCTGTTTATAGGACGTTAAACAAAATAAAACCGAACCCAACCTTAATGGTTCTTTCAAATACGATGTATCGGTCAAACTCGTACACAATATAACTGTGATCATTATCAAACAGGACTGGACCATCATTAAGTTATGTTGTAAAAAGGAACATATAAGGCACGTACTGCTCATGATTGCTTATCATCGACTAAAAGAGGTCGAACTAGCCGAGTGGTTACGGCGTCTGAACGTCTACGATCTCTAGCTCTCCACCAGCGGGTTGCAGTTTCGAGACCTACGATGGGCTGTCGCCAAGTACTGGCAACAAGTCGATGGTTTTCCTCTGGGTACCGCGGGTTGCTTCCTCCCTCCAAACCTGGCGCGTCCTAACAGATACACAGCAGTTGATAGGTCGTAAGACACAAACAAACCAAAACATCGACCGAAGAACCGCAAACTTGAAATCTTACTACAAAAGGTACCAATCCACTTTTAACAACAACCAGTGTTTGATTAACAACTTGTAAGGATAATAAATACGAAATGTTTCCTATAATAAACGTACAATGTGTATATAACACAAGTCATTTTTCTCAATACATCCCCTAGAGATCGAACAATGGATACTGGTTTACTACTCGTATGCTTTATGGAATCGGCTACAGGAAATAAATCTTCATAGCCGAGTCAATAAGAAGCGTGACAAACATGAATTTATGTGTTAAGTTATGGGACATTCCAATCGGATATGGCTAGTCTTACTTGCACAACAGCCAACGTCGATAAGCACCAATTCTTGTGCATCAAACGATTTATCACACATTTCTAGGTATCATAACGTTTGTCCTTTTTTTTACCTCGCCTCGATTAACATTCTTGTGTTTTTGTACAAATTTTGATTCCATATTTAATTTTGTAATTGTGTATGTCTTTTTTTTTTCTAATAACTTTGGAAAGTAAACACTATATCATGATTTCAGAATATCCTTACACGAAATATATACACCAAAATCAAAACATCCCAAAGCCTACAAACCAAATTGTTTATAATGAGAATGGGTGATCTTACCGCGTCTTATTGTCGATAATGTATCCGTTTACCGTACATAAATATAAGAAACTGAAGTATCATGAACAAAATAAGTTTACATTTTGTTTACAGTGACAACACAAGAAGACGAACGAGAGGGAGAACCTGAAACTTAGAATTAGCCCAAAGCCGAAGAGACAACGCAAAAGGAAATGCACAAAACCTAAACTTAGAATTAGCCCAAAGCCGAAGAGACAACGCAAAAGGAAATGCACAAAACCTAAACTTAAAATTAGCCCAAAGCCGAAGAGACAACGCAAAAGGAAATGCACAAAACCTAAACTTAGAATTAGTCCAAAGCCGAAGAGACAACGCAACAGGAAATGCACAACACCTAAACCGGGTACTCCAGAACAGTGATATTTGCCAGAACCACACATGGCACCTCTTGTGTACCTTATAATGCCTTTTTTTTTTTTTTTTTTTTTATAAATCTACAGTGATCTACAAATTATTAGATTATTAGTGTTACATCTCATATCACGGAAAATATGTCGGTCACCAACGTCCCAGTTATATAATGTTTAAACGCTAATCCGTAAAATTGACTTATTTCCATTGATCAATAGGGATATGTAACGTACCTGTCTATATCAAGACTACAGTAAGCCGGTAAATGTCTCTCTCTAGGTCAGTAGAACATGGACGACACAACCTAATAGTTCAAAGTCATTATGGGCTTAGTTTTGAGCCGATAAATGACGTAAATATCGCAACTTACTATAGGCAAGAAACCCTGACCCACCTTCTGTTTTACCCTAGGCTAGACATCACGTATCTACACTAGTGGGCATGTACGGTCAGAAGGTTAAACACCACCGAGGGAAATACCACACGTTAATGGGCACATTTCAATTTTTAATCAGAACCTCAGCTTTATAATGATTGTAGCTTCAATATTTCATCTTGTTTATTTGCTAACATATGAGGAAATACAAAAATTCTTATGTTTTTAAACCCTCCGTATTAGAAAATAAAAAAACCCATTATGTGTTGATTTCAGTTTGTCAGACGAAACTTTCTTTCACATTTTAATATTGTTTTATGTTACTTAAGTAAAATATTCTATTTGAAATCGGCGTTCAATATTTTCCTAAGTAATGGTACAGTTGTGTATATTCATTTATATTATTATTTTTTATGTTTTCTTTTTCTTTTCAAAAGTAAAACATTCGCCAGGTACTTTGATTAATCTGAAGTAATCTGTTTGTTATAGCTACTGCAACTGAATAACTCTTTTTAAACCATGAAATATATTTGTCCTGCAACCCTTAAATTTTAATTTAAACTGCTAAACGACATACACGACAAACGATATTGTTTCTTGATAGATCATACCTTTTTGTCGTATTGAGGTTAACTCTATTGTTTTGAAATGATGATGATTTTGCCCATTGTTCTTTTTAAGATGTATGTTTAGATAGGACCATACAGGCATTGATACAATGATACAAACACCTGTAAAACATATAATACTCCTCCCCGACTTAATGCTATCAAAAACAAAAACAGTAACACTCGTGCACAAAGTCAGTATTTTTAATTTAGTATTAAGCGGGAACCATTACATACGCTCTATGTAGTATATATGATAGCCTGTACAACATGAGTGGGCTTATCTTGACATACACTTGATGTTATTGACGAAGAAATTAGCTGTTTAATCGCAATACTGATGACCACAATAAATACATTTGCGATACCTGTGTTGGCCTTCAGCAAAATAAATATGATCAAATAGATAAATAAAAAAACCACAACGTCAACACACAAGACCCATAGATAGTACGAACGGACAACAAGTCGAATAGAGGAGGACAGCGACACCAAAACAGGATATCACAAAGCCAGATAGTAGAAATGTAGAGCATAATTACGCCTAATGCTTTCTCATTAAATATAAATATATTTTATGAGTATAGATAGATACCAATATTTTTTTACGAATGCGGAGCAAGTGAAAATATATCGGTAAATTTTACCATAACAAATCATTAAACTAACTACATGTATTAATTACTTTTGAAACGTTTTTTCCACGACAAAAAGGTTACTGCATCAACAAGTGGAATTATAAGCGAAATGTTTAGCGGCAGTTTTTACGACGACCAAGCTGCGCACTATTTTGAGTTTGCTACGAAACACGTTCTACACTTGTCCACCATCATCTGAAAAGATATATGCTAAACTGTTATAATGTGTGTAGTTTAATTGGTACCAAAGGTGGATCAAAACAACCACGAATTCTACGTGGCTTCGTCTTCATCTGAACACAAAGAAACAGGTTGTGAATCGGAAGTATGTCTTGATTTGTCAGAACGTAAATCTTCACAGTGTGCAAAATATTAAATAAGATATCCGTTACAGTCAATTCGTCGATGTAGGAAGTGCCTTTTCAACTTCTTTACTTTGTTTTGTCTGTTTATAGGTTGCAACTTGTCCTGTCTAAAGTATTCATGCACAAATCTAGAGAGCTAAAGATCCGTTAATGATGAGATATTGAGTAAAACGAATATACATATTATAAAAAAGTAAGATATTCAATCGGTGTAATAGGAAAATACGTATATAAGTACAAATGTACATGCTATCCATTTTCTTTCCCTCATATATAATGTAAATCAGAGATGCAATCCTGAACTATATACCGTCTCACAGACATACGGAGCTATATAACGTCTCACAGACATACTGAACTATATACCGTCTCACAGACATACTGAACTATATACCGTCTCACAGACATACGGAGCTATATACCGTCTCACAGACATACTGAACTATATACCGTCTCACAGACATACTCAACTATATACCGTCTCACAGACATACTGAACTATATACCGTCTCACAGACATACTGAGCTATATACCGTCTCACAGACATACTGAGCTATATACCGTCTCACAGACATACGGAGGCACATGATGGGAAGCACTAACACTTTTGTATGTTCTCACGACATTCGTCTCAGCACGATAATGACACGAAATCTGTGTTTAAATTATGTTCATTTACATTTCAGACTGGATTTATAATCTACGGCCTATCTGGACGGAAATCCATCATAACATGGACTGGAGTCGTTATCCTTTCACGTCAATATTGTAATGACTACGATCGATATAAATTACGCAGAAGTCAATTTAACAAACACCTTTTCTGCACATGGCGTTGTATTTTAATGACATAAAGCATGTTTTGATAGGCGAGGCAGTCTTAACCAGATTGGCTTGACATGGAATTGAAGGTCAAAGCAATTGATCGTAGCTATTATCTTAATAGGGGAAAATTGCATGGAAACGTTTTTTTATAGAAAATCATTGTCACTGTATATGGGAACACTGTAATCTTTTAACCGCTGATATTTTATTTTTACATGACAATATTTGTGCTGTGCCTCTCTCGGGTCAGTGTGCTAGGCCCTACAGATGTAATCCAGTATTGATATCGCGACCGCGCTTTTCGTTTGAAGTTGCATTTTTGGCAAAAACGCTGTTAAAAGCCCAATATCAATCACTTGTGACATGTAGGACATCGGCCGAGTAGCGCACGGCTAGGACTGTGGCCGTAACACGATACACGGCAAAGAATTAACAACAGGGATAGCGAGGCGGTAATGTTCAACAAAATCATTTCACTAATCCCGTAATAGCGCCACTAATCCTAACTATATCAACGGTGACATAGCTGTCAACTGGGGTTGGCAGCCTTAGAGTTAACACGCAATTGTAGTGGAAATCCAAACCTGGGGTTCCCAGAGAAGTGAGAATAACCTAACTCTTTATTTCATCCTATCTTATTACAATGCAAGACGCAATCGTTCTATTATAGGTTGGCATACAGGTACAAAATCTTGTGACCTAAATATTTTGTTTTCGTCAAATGTCGCAAAGACAGGGCTACATTGAGCTGTATCTGTACGACACGATCTAGCTCACTGTTACGTTTGAAATCGAGTTTGACATACGCTTTATCGGAGATGCAGTAGATACATAGTATAAACGGTATGCTATGAACCAAATACAGGTATATTTCGAATTCTCGTCATCAAAGGATACCTGTATCACCGCGAACACACTATACTGTAACTAATGTCTTTTCATAGCTGTAGTAAATCATTTCTGGGAAGAAAACCATAGCTTGCGGGACTTTTATGAGAGAGAATAAAGATGAAAAAATAAAATATAATCAACAACAGTGTCCTGATTGTAAAAGATAGTAGTGCTAGACTTGGTTTCCAGCCCTGGACTACAGACTGTCGCTCTATCAGTCTGAACTTTCTTGTCAAATCGGAGTGTTTTGGCAAGCTGAACTACAGTTGCAAACGTTTATATCCTAAACAAATGTAAAGGGTTGTAACTGGTAAAAACCACACTGCAGTGGGACGGGGATCCGTAAACATATTTATGTTATTTCTCTTTATTGTTGTGTCACTTGAACTTGCAATTTTAATATACTATCCCCACGTCCAATGTCTAGTGTACATGTAACAAAACATACTCACCGCTGTTATTTCTGTTGATAGAGGTCGATCCCTTGCAAAGCGTCTTCATATGCTTACTATCATCGACAGATTCCTGTTTTGATCTTTAAATTGACGATTTGGGTGGGATGACGGGGTCTCATTTTGGTGTGATGAGTTTTTTGTTTTTTGGCGAATTTGTTTATTTATATGATTCAATATTGCCCTCGTAAAGTTGACAGAACCCTATCATGTAAACTTCTACGTGAATTCCATGCTCACTCATGTTTATAATCATCATTCCTGTATTACTCATCAGCTAACTGTCTCTCTAGACATGTACAATCTCCTCCCCTTTTACTAGCTGGTAGACTGTGCGACTGCCCGTTCACCCACACATCCAGTCGAGATAACCATTTTCTAACATTCAGCTATTTTGTCGACAGGTTTTCTTAATATAATTAAGCAAACGTAGTAACGAATATTATTATAACCCCTTTCTTGTATTTTGTATTATATGTTTGCTTAAAGTGTTCGGGTTACACTGTACCATTCATCAGTTTCGTCTTTGTAGGACACATTCTATTTACTGATAGATTTTAAAAGTTATGCCTTAAAGATAGTTTCAGTTTTATCAATATTGCCTAATTGGAGGATGTTTACGTACATACAACGTCATAGAGTAACGACGGAATCTTAACAGAATGAGGCTGCATGAGTCGATGAGTTGGTCTGCAAAACTATTATCACTCGAAGATCTGCACTTCTTTCTGTCGAGGTCGTCTTGCTGAGTTTGAAAGGAAAGAAAAAGTTACGCCAGACAACTGTTCATGCTTTCCCGATTGATTGTCTTTATTACAACAACAATCTGAAGTACAATAATAACTCGACACTTTTTAAATTACTAACTTGTAACTTAATATGCTGAGAACTATTGGAATGAAGCAACTGTATTAGATATTCCAAAGCGTGATACAAGACACTTTCGCTTATAAACGTAGGTATCTCTAACAAATTCAGAGATTCTAAAAGGCCACTTAATTAAAGCATTAAAATCAGATTATCATATAATTATTGTTATTTTTTATACCATCTCCAATCTATGAATTCATTTTACCTTTCAAATTTACCACGTTTTCCTCAAATATTGTTGATAAGGTGCTACGAGCGGAAACTGTTTTTTTTATAATTTTGATGAAATGAGGTACGCTTACAGGAAGGTAGCATTTACCTTAAGGGAAGGTATCTGTGAGATTTCAGTTATGAACATTTGGTTTGCAGAGTCAGCAAAACACGTCCAGAATTAATTTTCCTTTCATGTTATTTCTGACTGATCTGACGATGTTTTAAAGATGAATTCATCGATAGTCTCATGCTTTTCTCCGGTAAATATAAAGGATACGTGTATAAATGATTTTGAATCAAATAAATGCATGTCATTAGATACAAAGGATGAGCTTAATTGATCTTCCTAATTAATCCATGAGTCTGACAGATATATCATGAAGCTGTTGACCTCACTTACAATACCATTTTCTGAAACATTCGTCAGTTTCACGACTTTATCCTGACTATTAGTTTCAATTATCACCCACATCAGGTAAAAATAGTAGGCCGATTACTAATATGTATCCATTATCTGTTATTATTGGACATAAAATAAGTACTTAGCACTAAGTGCACAGCATGTTTTGTCCTTGATTTGGTTATTTAAGTATCGTCATATCTGTAAAAATTCAAATTTGTCGTTGAAGACGGATATACGCTTGAAGCCCTTGTTCATTCTGAGAAAAATATATATGTCATTAGAAAAGAAAACTTCATCTTCGATAAAATATGTTATATGTGCAAACGTGGAAAAATGTCTAGTTAATTTCATCCTTGCTTCCGGTTTGGTACGTATGTTGCCAATATAGCTATTCAAATTAAAAACAAATATCGTTGATACAGTATTTTATATGCCATGTATCAATAATAAATAATATAATATGGACATTTCAAGTAAAACGGTTCGTACCAATAAGACTGTTTAACACGTAAAAAAACCGAAAAAACACGTATGATGCGTGTAAAAGGTAAAATTTTAAGTAGAGGATTGTGGGGGTCTGACTAAAGTAGGGATTATCCTTGTCTTTAAAAGGTTGTAAAAAAACCCAACAGAAAACCAACCTGATTTATTCCAAAATGCAATCAAATGACATATTTTAGTATCTGAATAACAGAACTGGTTTGTACCTTTCTCAATTACGTTGCAAAATTTGGCAATGTTGGTAGAAATGGTATAAAACACTAGATACAAGTCCTAATCACTAACGAGCCACTACAGAAAGAACCTATTAATATTTTATAGTACATCTTCCTTAGTGTTACCTTGGTTTCATTGTGTTACTTAAGAAAAGGAAAACGATTATCCCACCACTGTAATTTAGAGATGGGAATCATTTTTAAGATTAGAGATATGTAGAAAAAAAACCTAAAAGCCCCAACACTTTTACCTCCTTTATTGTCTCAGTTGCCTCTTCTTTTGCCAGCTCTGGCCGCTTCCCTGTCAACTGTAAAGTGGATATGTTGTGTTACATTGAATACCTGACAAAGTTATATGCTCCCGATCACCCTCTCTTAGTCTAGTGTTTGTTTTCACTTCCTCAGTTTTTGCAACGAATACGAAACGTTGCTTGGATTTGACCTTTAGTTGCAAGGCTGGTTTCGTTGACGAAGCTAAATACGCTTTCCCTTTATGAACAAGTGGTCATCTTTTCCTTGTTCTTTTATCACGGAGCTTCATCTAAATCTACACCTCTCCTTTGTCAATGAGTGATATTGTTTTCTTGTGGTGAAACAATGTTCCAACACGTGGTTCTTTCTTTAAAAAATACATTTATTAAAGATATTTTCTTGAAAACGGCGACAGCTTACATGAACATTTTAAATGGAAGTTCGCAGCATGTTTTTCTCGGTTTATTCCATGTCCTATCATTATAATCAACGACATCTGAAGTGTTTCTTTCTGTTTTAGATTTCTCTGTATAATTGTTATTGCTGTTTAAAATAGAACCTTTCAGATCAATCGATATTATATTTCTGCCAGACCTAATGGCGCTACCAAATGTAACTTGAGTCCACTATCTTTTGGAATGTGAGCACATCGAATATGGAAATGACATGAGGTCAATAACGGAAAATGATTTTAAATAACTGATTTCCGCTGACATTGACAGACCATTTTCACTTGTCTTCTTTGATGCAGCAATTACATGCAGCAATTAATTAATATAATATAAACTTTATTTATTTAACAACAATTATGAAACAAAGTATTTCAACTTATACTTATCACTCTTGTTGGCCCGGATGTTAGCGTCTTAGTGTGGGAGGAAACCGGAGTACCCGGAGAAAACCCACGTAGTCGGGAAGGTGACCCTAAACCTTTTCACGTCCGATCGGAGATTCGAACCCCGGCCGCCTTGGTGAAAGGCAAGTGCGCTATCCACTGCACCACCCGAGTTCAATATTTGAATCGAGTTTAATATAAGTATTAGACGATATGAAGGCTTCATCATTACAATGCAATATATATATATTCGGTTCAGTGTAGTAATAGAAATAATAATATAGATACTTAATGTTAGGTCAAAGTGAGAATGGTCCTAACGCGGCCAAGCATGATCGGAACATGCTTTACTCAATATTATAATAGAATATTTAAAAAGAAAAGAAGGAACAACAAATCCTCACTTAGCTCGATATTTAGCTAGAAGTGCCCCTGGTCTTAGTACAAGAATCAAATTGGGATGAATCAATTGTAAATGGTGTAACAAGACGATTGTATAAACAAAGGTTGAACATTCTATTTTGAAAATGTGATCCATCACAAATATGATAATAAAAAGTCAAGCAATCACCCGTAGACAAATATTTGATGCGTTGTTTTCTTTTTTAATGAACATCATGACATCTTAACTTCATAAATGAAAATAGACAGTCTCGTGGTAACGAAGATTCTTTGAGAAATGTCACTTATTGTGATATTTGCATTTGTAATGGATTTCTTCATTGTTTTGTCATATAATTGGTCTTATTAATATCATAAGTAGTTTCGCCGTCATTATGTGACCAGTTACCACATAATTTAATAGTTATTGGCGTAATAGAGGTACAAATGTAAGGTGTTAGCAAGCACTGATGTCCTATGATCGCACTTTGTTTGACTCCAACAGGGAGCGGCTTAGGGACATGTATATCATGAAAATCACTTTTTTAGACAACTATTAGAATTAACTTGCTTTATTCAAAATAATCAATGGCTTTAAACCTCAAATGCTAATTGTAATTCATAGTTTGAAAATGACATCCATTCTAGGAGTTATAAGTATTTAGCTAATCTTTATTTAATATTTTACTTATCTGCACTATAATCATTCATTAAAATCTTAGTTCATATTCAAACCATACCTGTAATAATTAACATAATTTGGCAGGTGATTATACAAATATATAAACATATATAACATTGCCAAGGTCAAATGTTAAACATGCGGTTTGAAATATTCTCGCAGTCAAATTATCTATGTTAACAAAATTCAAAGATTTATACAGTAACAATATGCAAATGACAACATTTCAAAAGGTCAATTACCTATGTTATTAAATCGTTTCCCTGATAATATTGATACAATCTTAACGACTTAACATAATACAATGCTTCATTACAAAATTAGACAGTTAACAACTGTGAAATTAAGCAAATCAGTATGCAGTTACACAATATATATATATATTTATATATATCTGAAATTAAACCTAAGCATCCTAACAAGGACAAAATACACCAAAATTTTAACATGCAAGGACAGAATTTACCGCAGCGTCAACACCCAAAGACAAAAAATATACCAATAACTCCATGCACTAGAGCAATATATACCAAACTACTGTCTACAAACAAGGAAAACATATCCCGAACCGTCAATAAACAAGGACAAAATACACCAAAATTTTATACCAAAGCGTCCACACAAGGGCAAAATATACCACATTTTATACCAAAGCGTCCACACAAGGGCAAAATATACCACAGCTTCAACACGTTAGGACAGATTATACCAAAGCGTCCACACAAGGGCAAAATATACCACATTTTCAACACACACAGACACACGAAATGTGTGTCGACGTTGTAGTACAGGGTTGTTGCTTTGTGTGTTGACACTGTGATGTACAGGGTTGTTGCGTTGTGTGTTGACACTGTGATGTACAGGGTTATTGCGTTGTGTGTTGACACTGTGATGCATATTTTGCTGCTATATTGACGTACTTAATTTGCTGCACTTTTAGCATTGCATTTTGTCTCTTAGGCTTATTGTTTCGTGTTGACACTGATATATTTTGCCATTTTGTTTTGCATTGAGGCTATGGTATTTTTCGTCCTTATGTGTTGACGCTTTGTTTGATTTTGTTATGACTCTCCAGTAGATCCTTTTAATTGTTGATTACGAAAAACAGATAAATAACGCATTGTAAAATTATTCTTCACTTGTTCTTGAGATTATGACGCTATTTAAATTAACAGTCATACCGTTTTGAATTAGCATTGTAATATAAAAATAGATATGAAAACAACATTAATAATGAACACCCCTTATTTACTTCAAATTATACTTGTACTAGCATTGATGACGCGTTTTCAACATATACCGGTAATGACAACAATAGCATAATTAACATTTGCTACTTAAACAAATAATAACTACGCCTACAAGATATTATATCGTGGACAACTCCTAATATAAGCTAATTGTCCCACACCAATTGCTTTTCAATCGACTGATCCGGGGATAGTTTATCAAGGCTTTTAGGGTGTTCTTTCCCTTGTTGCTTGTGTTAAGGTGACCAGGTTCATCCGTAAAACATTAGTATCCATGGTTGGATGTTTTATCTGAACATCACTCTTAATGTGTTAGGATTATCATAATTAAGGTATAGCACTAAATTCAAGTTAAGAGTGTCTTATCTTACATTCTGAGGATAACGTGGCAGCTTTGAAATGTCATCGGTGGCATTTGCGATCAATTACTCTAATTCTGTCATATTGTATACATTTTTTGTTTCATTTTCTGTAAGGTTACGCAGCTCAATATCACCTGAAGCCAAAGGCTGCGTGATATTCTTACTAATATCAATTTCTATATTGTTCCCCCGGACGCAGTTTGATTGCTATGCATTACCGTTGTTGATGGCTGATATCGATATCGGTGGTGGGATGGATAACCGCTAGAAAAGTAAAGAAATGCAATACAAATACTATAGCAAAGATTGTGGATTATTGCCGAATACATGTACGTCGATTTGTCGACATAATACACTTTTTACGAAACTTTATATATTGTTCGCTTATGTTCGTTATCACTAATTGAGGGTCACATTCATATGTGCGTTACACATAGAGGATCTGACGAGTTTAATAAATTCAATATGACATGGACACGAATGTAAGGTTTTATTTATCACATAACATTCATAATTTGAAGAAAGAAAAAACCTTCATACACAATTATGTGTTATCAGGTGAAAACCAAAGTACACCGATCAAAGTATTGTCGTTCCGACAAAATAATTATTTCAAATTCATTTTAAATAACAGTAAATATATCATGTGATATAGTAAATTAAATCAGTACCTGTAGTGGCGTAGGAATATGGTCCCACGGTTTTGACCAATCGCAGCACCTTTAGGTTTTATTACACGTGTGTAATACCGTATTTATGACATGGCCGTATGAAAGAGTAAAATGGGTCCGTTTTGTGATAAATATATATATGTACATTTACGTGTTAATTTTGGATA
>JAUMHH010156801.1:5130-18281 GCA_032359455.1 Chlamys rubida | reverse complement strand
ACTACTTTTACAGGTGGTCACATGATGTTGTTTCAGCCAATCAGAGTCAGCTCAAAATCAATTAAAATAATAATACAGGTTACACGTAACTCTTCATACATAGCCATAAAACAGCACGTAACGTAATGGTAGATGAACTTAAATTGTATTCTCTTTATGTCATTCTGTAAATTTCTTTAGGGTCTATATACATGAAATTGAGTTAATGGATATTTCGTAAGACGATATAATATTTTTTTATAAAGCTAGTCGATGTATATATTTATAAACAAAAGAATATCGAACTGTGAAAAATACGAATTCAAAATCGATGAAACTAAGTACATTGTATTAAGAAGAACCTTAAAAATAGCTGAAAACTAGCGATATCAGTAGTACCACGTGGACTTAGATAACACCATCTAATCTAATTCCGTGGTAGTACATAGTATAGTAGACTTCATACAATAACAATATGAAAGGGTTAATTAATAGAACATGTTTAACTAGAACAATAAAAGTTACCATATATGCCATAATTTGAAATCTGATTTAATTTGTACGTAAGTAGTATCTAATGCACACTAATTGTTTCATGGTATCCCGGGTTATTGACTATTTTTCTTTGTATAACCCAACTGATAAAAGGAATGATATGTTAAATGCATAACAAGTAAATTAAAGTTGTATTCCACATTTGACATATAATTGTTACAGAAAGGATAGCTGGGTTCAAACATGGTGACATAAGCCCCATTGATCAATTTTACCATATCCATTTTGTCATCTGTGTCTGGAGATTGGGAACACGATTAATTTAATAAAAAATATTTTTAGAATATTAAAAGAACGTATTTACTAGCCTTAACAATCTGTATGGTGAACAAGGATATGCTGTATCATCCACAATACGTGTAGGTTGTGGATGTTAAATCGATTACCAGTATATATTCAATTAAGACCAATGACCTTTAACATTCCAACTACATTTCGGCGACGAAACGACCCGTTAAGTGCGAAAAACAATTAAGAGTGTTTTTCTTGCCTTGAAATGAAAAGGTTTTTACCAAAACATGCGATAAATAATACGATGTTGTGTTCACTCGGGAACAAAAGCCAACGTGTGTGCTAATTTATCCGCATTTGGTTAGAAGCTAAGGTGGAAAATCGAACTGTAATTTTCGTAAAATTGAAGAACAAGGTCTTATTTAATGATAAAACTCTGATCTTTTACAGGTGACAAGCCTATTCTCTAAAATAATGCCAATATATAGGCCCACTATTTTGAAATATGCATTTCAGTCAATTTCTGTAAACACCCAAACTAATACGATTATTGTTCATGATACTTATATTACATATCAGCCATAATAAGACCAATCCATGGAAGTTTAACCAAGTTCAATCATTTTTTCTTTCAATACGTTGACCAATGGACAAAATACCGGTTGTGTAGAAATAGGTTACTGACCAATTGATAGTGCATTGAGACGATAGTGAATTGATAGCCAGTCATGCTCACTCGGAGTGTTATTGTTTGCAAATGTAACTCAATATTTTCATACGTAAAAGGTCTTTATATATTATGTCATTTATTGTTTTTCATTTCGATAGTGTCCTACATGTTGATTGATGCTTTCAAGCTGATCTCAATTAAACACTGGCTTCGTGACTTCAGCAAATCTACCATGTACGTCCCGGCGGCTTCATATTGTTCAGCTTTTGCCCAGACATCTGGAATGTGTCGACGTGTTGATTTGCTTGAGCTGTTTTAAGACCTCGACCTTTTGTGTTTGATATCCATTATAATATATACACATTAAGGAATCTGCACTCGACGAACTTCGATCCTACATTTTATACGCTTTGCATTAATAATAAGTGTAGCCATTCAAGAATTCTAGATATTTTACTTAACTAAGTAACTTATCGCTACTGCACTAATATCACTCGAAAGTACCAGCTCTTTACCATGGTAAGTTTGCCGATGTTGAAGCTGTTTGCCCACTGTTGCCTCTGGGACTCCACGGGAAGAGATCGACGACTGTGATGCTCCACTGCATTGATGTATAATGCTCCTCCTGAAAACAAACCCATCGCGGCTGCTGCCCCATACTTTAAACCTTCAATCAAGGTAAACATGATTCTGGCTCTTGATCCGTTCTGCTGTGTTGCTGGCGTACGTGCGTGAACTGTTCTGAACCACCGGTCTCGGTAGACTATGATTTCACAATAATAGTGAATTGATAGCCAGGTAAATAGTGGATAGGCTCGAGCTAACGTACGTAGGAAAGTTGGCCGACAGGATCTGTTGCACAAAACAAACACTCCACTGAATACTTTTGAAATACCTGGTCAGATTCGTGTAGCGTCAAGGAAGATTTTATTGTAAAATTAGGCCATGCCCTGATAGTCACACTTCTAGTTTGTGTGGGTAAAATATTGTTGCAGTGAGATATTATCTCTGATATTCATTTGTGATATCGAACAGCACCGCTCAGGGTGAGATACTGGTATAAACTTCATGTACATCATTATGTATTTTAATGAAAACTCGTAATCATATTAGTTTTTTGTTTTTGTTATTTTGCACTAATTCTCATTTTAAGTGGTCTCTATGATAAAAAATGTCAGTTATCAAATGATATACTATGATACAGTACAAAAAGTACGGAATAACAAAATCTAAAACAAGAAATTCCTAGCATCTACGCTTCCTGCAGCTCCAGATTATTCGACTTGATCGGTTTTGAAATATGTTGTTTTTTTAAATACAACATAGTATTTTTTCTTCATTGAATATTATCGATTTAAATAATAACCTCTTGTAATAAAATGTGCTTCATTTTACCCTAGAACCTTTAAGACGTCAATATAAACCTTAGTCTAAAGAAGCTAGAAAACTTAAACCTATATCATCGGGGGTACTATATGTAGTGTATACTTATTTAGGAAACAATTAGGAGAATTGCGTATTTATCGGCATACATACGCATTAATAAGCTTTGTCACTGTTGAATTATTTCTGATTTTATTGATAGAAATAAGGATAAGGGGTTCCCTGATCAGTCAGACTCCGACAACATATTGCGATACGTCTGTTTATAGATAGATTCACAGACCCATGTTACATTTATAAATACCAGTAAAGGGATAATCGTAATATTTGTTGAAGAATACTGAGTACAAAATAAATAGATAATAGCGATGTTTTGTTCTTTGCTGAAATCCTTTTAAAATTGTTAAGCAAAAGAAGTAGTTAAATGTTTAAAATGAACACAGACGAAACACATACATGTAACTATAACAATTTCTCGTTTTATTACGATTTATTACAAAGACTAAATGAGTAATAATGCAAGAATAAAACATACACATATGATCGAAATGCTGATATCAAAAAGGTGTAGTACTAACTGCCTTCGTTATATGTAAACACGTGTTTTTTTATCCGTCCTGACAGTATATACATGAAGCTGCCTATAGACGAATTTGTATACGAAATCAATTATCATGATTTCATTGCAAGGTACAGGAACAGGAAGTAGGTGGCGCCATCAATCATGGTCCTAAACATATGACGATAATTCCATCTGTCTATAGCACCACGGACCCATGTCTCACCTGGAAAATATATGTGTATAAGGGCATAACTAGTACATGTCTCACATGGCAAATATATGTGTATAGGGTATAACTAGTACATGTCTCACCTGGAAAATATATAGAGGATATTTAATGGTGTCTTCAGTA
This sequence comes from Chlamys rubida, assembly GCA_032359455.1. Taxonomy (NCBI): domain Eukaryota; kingdom Metazoa; phylum Mollusca; class Bivalvia; order Pectinida; family Pectinidae; genus Chlamys; species Chlamys rubida. Next base: position 14,549 of record JAUMHH010156801.1, on the reverse strand, counting down.
TGAAAAATATATTTCACGAGTGTGGCTAATATTTTGATATTTTTCACGAGTGCTATTTTCTGGTATGATTGCTTATACAAATGTTATTAACTGTATATTTATGTAATAACCAAACATTTACCATAACAACCACTTGTTCTACCGTCGCATCATTTGAATCTGAACAAAAAAAGCGTTGCCTTTGAATGCAGCGAATAGAAAATACCGTTTTGATTGGTCAATAAAAGTGATGTGAAAATATCACTTTTGATTTTTGTCACAGTGTGAAAGATATCAGTTTTATCAAGTTCATAGAATCCGATATTTCACTGGCAAAAATGTAATAAATGTGTATAGGGTATAACTAGTACATGTCTCACATGGAAAATATATGTGTATAGCGTATAACTAGTACATGTCTCACCTGAAATATACATGTATAAGGGTATAACTAGTACATGTCACAAGAAAATATATGTGTATAAGGGCATAACTAGTACATGTCTCACATGGAAAACAATATGTATAGGTATAACTAGTACATGTCTCACATGGAAAATAATATGTATAGGTAAAACTAGTTTCACCTGTTTATCACAATTATTAAGATTCTTTGGTATTTAAAATAACATTTGCACTCTGACACACTAAAGAAATGTGAAAATATAATTTAATTTATTTTGCTGAAGATTTATTCAGAGGCTCTTAGACCACGTTCTTGATGGATACGTACACTTTTGATGACGATGACATTACATGTACATTATGCATTCATGATGAAAAGGTTACTTTTAAAAGTTTATTTTTATATGATAAGCTTTCTTACAATAACATTCAATATCTGTTACATGTAATTTTAAGGAATACCAGGACGTAGTTAAGTACAATATGCTCTTTCAACTGTTTATTTAATCTTCAGCTAGTCATGACACTTTTTGTACACAACTAGATTTATAAGCTGTGTCTATCATGCAAAATACTTAATACAGACAGCGAAAATATTTAAAGATAGTCTATCTAACATGCTGGAACAAAATACTTTCAAGATTTTCGCTCATGATAGAATCAATAAAAGATTGAAATATTACAATAGTTTTGCTAAATCAAGTAGCTGTTCAGCTCGCTAATTTACGAATTTTATCACAAAATAACTTTAAATGAATAAATCACGATTGATTCGTACCTTTCTTGTCCACGACTCCCTTGTCCAGGAGGATGTTGATTTCCGGCAGCATCATTGTCACCGTGAAGACTCCCCCGAGTACGAACTGGACGGGCCCAACCAGCCAGTAGTACTTGTACTCCGATTCGTCAAGGAAAAACAGGGAAGTCGAACATCCCGCGCCTATCAGGCCGAGAGACGGCTACGTACATGAGGAAAAAGAAGAGTGAGATGTACTAAATGTTTCTATATTATAAAATGGATATTAGCGACGTCAGTTACCAACTATAAGTATGACATTGATATAACAGGATTGAGGCAAGCAGGAAGATGTAGTAATGAGGAGAGAAGATAAAAAAGTCACATTAAATTCAACAACAATTCAGAAAGGTAGTACAATTTCCTCTGATCACATAGTTATAGTTATTAATTGGACTGTCAAACTAATCGGCTTGTCAAAATTTAATCTACAGCACTCTCACGCAGGAATACGGGGAAGATATATAAGTTCAGGTGAAAGATCCGATACAGTTTTTGATTAACACTTTTGGCCATTTATTGAACATCCTTTTAAATGTTATCTAAGAGACAATAAAATACGAAAGGAATTAGATATTTCGTAGCCCGAGTTTCCTCTGGCCCTGACACAAGTCGGGTGTGTTACCCAGCATTAAGCCTAACACATAGTTTTGAAGAATACTTAAATTACGAATGTTATATTTGGAAAAAAAGAAATGTATAGGTGTCGCGGCACCTGTCTTGCCAGTTAGGTTTATTATCCACAGATCGCAGTTATCACTGAAAAAGTCACAATCAACTTACTTGTACAGAAAAAGTAGGAAAGATCGCAAATATTATATTTTGCAAAACAAGCCATCCCACACCAGGCATCTATCTGTCAAAATGTCTAAGTATGGTGTCAGGGCCAGATGAACTCACACCAGACATCTATCTGTCAAAATGTCTAAGTCTGGTGTCAGGGCCAGAGGAACTCACACCAGACATCTATCTGTCAAAATGTCTAAGTCTGGTGTCAGGGGCAGAGGAACTCACACCAGACATATATCTGTCAAAATGTCTAAGTCTTGTGTCAGGGCCAGAGGAAACTCGGGCTAGATATTTCTGGTTTTTTTTAAACATATTAAATAATTTAATAGTTTTGTGTTTTAGTTTATATAATTCTGTTCGGGTTCACGTGTATTTTCTGATTCGTTGTTTTTGGCGGATTGCACACAATTCATGAATTCAATTGCTTATCGTTATACGTTGTCTAACAATCAAAATGCTCTTGAGTTTTGTTCTAAGCACATTGTCTTCTTGGTTGTATTTTATAGAGAATTAATAACTTTGTAGTTATTTATAAATTAATTTCATCACATTGAAATAGCAGATTATTTATCATCTATAGGAAGGGAATAACGCATTGCAAACACAACAGGTATTCGGACTTTAAATCAACGACACTATGACAAAATACGAATAAAAGAAATCCATACACATAGACCCTTGAACAAATACAGAAAAATAAGATCAAGTGTTCCTGAAATGATTTCATTGAATGTCAAGGATGCGTCTACATGTATGTGTGTATAGAAAGCTAATTGACATAGTTATATAAAAATTGTCTTGGAGATCATTTTAAAAACACACGTACAACATAAGCTGTGAAAGCTAACGTATTTACGCATATCAAACACGCAATGATATAACTCACACACGTGGGTGTAAACAAAGGTAAAATAAATCAATAACTATCGAGAAAAGAGGTTGATTTCTCGGAATAACTTATAGTATTTCATGGATATTAAGACGAAAACACCGGAATACTTTTAGCATATTTATCTTTATAAAAGGATACAGTCAAGAGCATTCTAGAAAAACCTGATTGGTGGTTAAGTATTTCTAAATTTAGCGAGACTCAATTTTTGACACTACAAATGCACTTCAGGATATTAAATAACCCTTCGAAGAAATGACCAACTACCGTGTTCCTGTTCCTGTTAATCTAACGTCACCCCACCCATCCTTAATTGACGAGAACCAGTTATAATCTACTTTCTGTTCTTAAATCAATACATGATACGGATATTGTATAGTTTAAGTGATAGTGGGTAAAGAGTGGCGGTTACGTGTAACTTATGTATAGGCTGATTTTAAACAATAATTCACTTATTTATTTATTACATAAATAATATTATGTAAACCTGTTTAAAATGTTTTGAAAACCTATTTTAGTATACAGTATTCTTCTGTTTGAAATCTGGTCTTGTCAAATTCACAATATCTTTAATTGATATAAATGATATATATATACATGTACATCATTATAGTGACGAGGTGACTTGAGCAAGTCTATATCATACCTGTGCGCGAGCACACGTCTATGTACACATATGCTCAGCTTTTGTCCAGACACCCGATATATGTGTCGACGTTGATTTGCTTGAGCTGTTTTAAGTAAATGAAGACCTTGACCTTTTTGTCTTGTTTTTATGATCAGCTATACTCATATGGTACTCTGATTCCACTGACACTTTGATGTGCCTACTACTGCGTCATAGTTAAACATTGACAAAGAAAAACACATATTTTAGCCTATATTTGTTCAAGTTCGTTTGACATTGTGCAAATGTTCCTGTTGTGCAGACAAAAGAATGTAACAACTTTAACTACTCAACATTTCAAAACGTTTTCCTTACTTTTTGAACAACCAATCTATGTTGTGTTACTATAACTTGTATGACATATCTTGCATACATTTGCTTACTAACCAGGAACTTTTTAGCTATATTGAAGCTGTTGGCCCACTCCTGCCTCTGAGCCTCCACGGGGAGAGATCGACGACTGTGATGCTCCACTGCATTGATGTATAATGCTCCTCCTGAAAACAAACCCATCGCGGCTGCTGCCCCATACTTTAACCCTTCAATTAAGGTACACATTTTTCAACTTCTTGATGCGTTCTGCTATATAACCGAGTATACTGCTCCCGATAAATGGCCTACGTGAGCAAAATACTGTAGACTAATGATCTCGGCTGTCTGGATTTCGCAATATTAGTGAGTAGGTCGGCGAAGAGGAACAAGGTAGGCATACTGTACCGTATATAGGCCATTCAACAAGAAATCGTTCCTTCGGCGGCAAGATCTGCTGCACTAAGCAAACACTGAGATTACTTTAAAAATATTTCTCTAGATACGTGTAGCGTTGAGTTAGTAAGCATATTTTATTTTTATAAATTGAGGTCATGTTAAGGCTTTTATCGCACGCCTTTGTGGTATCGTGGTCTTTAATCTGTAGTAATGATTGTTTTTTTATATCATTATCATAAAATATTTGTTGAGCATCTAGTCCCTTATTAGTAAAAGTGAGAGGTTGAAATTGTCGAATGTCTTGTCTAGATGCTAAATTATCTGTTTTTATGATATGTTATATAAAGTCATTGACTCATCCAAAAAAAGGATGTTGAGTTTGGAAATTATGAATGAATTTGCTACGAATTTGTATGCATGCTTAATGACGTTTTACATATTCCAGTATGGTAACAAATGATATACATTGTATCACACAGATACACGCAGGACCAGAAGAAATTTGAGTATAGAAATCCGAATATGTTAAAGTTAGCAAAACTGTTGGTGATAATAATGAGTCTAAATATGTACGTGTCATTGTGAATATAAAGAGCCTAATACACATGTATTTAGGTGTCAAAGTGATAATAATGAATCTTTATATTTAGGTATCACAGTGATAATGATGAGTCCAATCTTTAGGTATCTCTCCCTTAGTGGTGTTATAGGATATCATTATGCATGTTTGTTGTGTATAAATTTATCATCCACATGCATTTTTATTTGCACCTATACGTCTTACGGCTTTTATGTTAATAAACAATTAAAAACTGAATATTTCTATCGCTATCAATTTTGTCATAGCATCAATATGGAGCTGACCATCGAACAAGTGTTATATGAATTTTACTTGCGTAATTGGTTGTTGTAGATGCGAGGAAATATTAATAAAATATATACACATTTTGATTAGATATTTTTCTACTGCCTGTTTTATATGGATAAGGCACACGAAACGTTCTACAAAGTATATGTGTTCTAACTGCGAAAGATAGTACCCACGAACATTTCATGGTAAACAGTATAGTTTACCTGTCGTTGTCTGTGTCAAAGGAGTAACCGGACAAAACCTGTAGTGATAATAATGAGTCTTACTCTGTAGGTATTATAGTGACAATACTTGTATACGTAGGTATCACAGTGACAATACTTGTATACGTAGGTATAACAATGACAATACTTGTATACGTAGGTATCACAGTGACAATACTTGTATACGTAGGTATCACAGTGACAATACTTGTATACGTAGGTATCACAGTGACAATACTTGGAAACTGTTTTTCCACCATGACTATAGCTTTGATGTTCAACTGCGATACATTTATATTTAAAATGAAATTAAGGGGAGATAATATTACTGTATATACGAACAACTAGAGTGTAGTTGGACGTGGAACCTTATGAGTAATTACGTTCTCATAAACTCAGAATTTCATGAATATTGTCTTTTGATCTACGAGATTATAATGTTGGTACATATAGATATATTGGCTACCGGTACAAGTACTTTATTGTCAGTCCGATTACCACTGACGACACCTGTATTTGTTGTTTTGAACAACGAACAAAAATCCCCAGATACCATAGACAACGTAACATACATATTGTAAATGGTTCAGATCTTCATAAAATGTAGACTGAGTGTTCATTGTATATTATAGAGAGACACCAACACAAAACGAAAGTTAGTATTAAGCCTTAACAGAACGCAATCTTGTTCATTTTATTTGTGTCAAAACCTTTGCATTTGACGTAATTTCGTAAGTGGTCACCAAAGACATAATTGCGTATATATTACAACGACCGATACATGGATATTGGAATAATGTTTCTGAATATATTAACTTTATAAAGTCAATTTAAAGTATACAAGTAATGTGCGACCATCTGACGGTCAAGGAGAAAAATTCAGGCTATTTTCACCGAAATGTACTTCAGCCATTCTATTTTTGTATTACCCTTTTTCCCAAAGAATAGAATAGGGGTTATTTTTATACATAATTATTGATACTAACTTGTAACCGCTGAGTTAATGTATTTAGTAATTTGAAAGGAACATTATTGAATTTTCAGGTGTTGTGCTCCATAATAACTGAAAGGTTCTGTATGTATTTACCATTGCAATGAAACCTTTCAATGTGACTATACAAAAAAGTTGGTTAGAAAAGGGGTCACACAAGACAGGTTGTCACTTAATTCAGTTTCATGATTTAAAAAAGAGACTAGAGAAACACAATGTGTTCAGAAATATACTTTGTTTTATTCATATATTTAAAAAATTGCATCATCATTTTCATAAACTTCTTATTTAAGATAGACCTTGTTATTATATATACATGTAGATATACATGGACTTCTATAGCCAAAAGTTAAAATGATTTGATTTGGATTTAGTTTTATAAAAGATGTATCATTACAATTTCGCCTACTGATGCTCATTAAGTTTTATAATGACTTTTAGGCCCGCTTATTGGATGTACTGTGCTCTTTGATTTCTTATTTTAGTGCCTTTTCTTATCCGTACATCATTGACCATATTTATTCTCTTATTCCTGACGTCACAATTGGCGTTATTTCATATGGAATAAGCATTAAATAGATTATGAATGTATTAAGTAAATATGCTAAAGTGTAAATGAAAACAATGTCGTTTCTATATATTACAAATAACGAGTTAGTTTGACGTAATACATTTGAATTTAGTATAAAATACGCATTGAGCATTGTTCAAAATATCAGGCTTCTGATTTTATCGTAGGAAAAATAATGACTATATGGCAATTAAGCGAAATGTTTTTATGATTATACTCTAACTACAAGACAAAATACGATGATTGTTTGACACATAAAGTAATTACATATAAAAATATACATGGTAACACAGTCTTCCTGTAGACTCAACAAATAACTAGATCCTTAACTTTTACTGTTTCATGACCACTAGAGGCGAATGCACTGTCCATTTACACTATAACATTTACCAACTTGTTACTGCTGACAGAAACTCAATCCATGGGAGTTGTTGTTTTCCACACCTTGAAACAGCTAGAACACAATAAAGTACAATAGTGAAAATATCTATTGCTCTTTTCATCATTTGGCGTGAGTTCCAGAGATCCATCACATCCCGTAGCCATTTGTCACCTGTCAACAATATGAAATTATTAACATCCAAATAAAGTAAATAGATTTAACATCAAGAGGTAGAGGGTGAAGGTGAGTCATACTCCTTAATATCTCTTCGATATAGATGAGAGTCATATGTTCCAAAATTTTCTTTGGCATTTAACATATTTATATGCTTCTCTTTCCTGCAAACACAAAAATCCAATTCTCATTGTCTTCTTTGAAAACTCTAGCACGGTTTCCACATTACCATGAATATCGAACAAAACTGCACTCCACTTCCCTGATTGGCAGTTTGGATATTGAATTACAAATTTTTTTAAAAATATTAAGTGAGATTTAAAATTTGAAAAAAAATTGTATAGTGAAACTCCCCGGATCCAGACACATAGACGCCCCAAAATTTGGTTTAAAAATGATTTAGATGCCTTTATTCGACACTCTTGAAATATAAATAATGGAAAGTACCGATTTTATAGTGGAACAACCGGGGTGATAAAGGTGAGATCAGCAATGCCTGACATTATGTTTGTGTTCTGAGTCATGGTTACCTTTTTTGGATATTACTTCTTCTTCAAGGAGGAAAGATGACTCTTTCAGTTTCGTCAAGGCGTAACCGGTGACATACAGGACAGGTCCGGCCAGCCAGCTGTAACGGAACATATTGTCCGGATCCTCAGCGAAGAATAAAACAATGGCACCAGTGACGGGAATAATCTGAAACCTCTTCAAATAAACATACACACACATAGATTAAAACGTTGTTATGCTGGAATATTGGAAATCAATGTAAAATTGCAAGAAACAAATAAACACTCAAATGTTGTAAAGATTCCCGACACTAAGGTGGACAATCAGGCGAAGTGTTAATTAAACATATGTATTTGCAGTGAAATCAGTATTAACAGACCAACACGGACAGGATCCAAGGTAGGTTGGTGTGAATAATAAGCAGTTTTAGTGGTCTAATAGTAGATACGAGTATATGGTTACTAAGCTGATGTATATAAACGTCAGTGTGGACAATACAATTTGTGATTTTTCGAGGTAATGTTCTCCAACACACGAACATTAAACATTTACATTACACGAATATACATAATCACATAAGTACTATTTATCTATAGCAGTAGTATCTTAATCATTTCGTTCTTCCTGTGGCAGGTTTCGAGCTTTAACTAATATGTAGTGATAGTGCGGACAAACTAAATATCAAAATTTAAGAGCAATCTGCTCCTTATAAAGAGACAACAACAATCGTATATTGTATGGAAACATCACTAACAAACAACACAAATAATCCATGGAAAACAACGTTTAAAAAACCAAATGATAATGCAAACAACCTATAATTGCCAAGCCCCAAACCAGTGACTCGGCCTGATTGTTTCTAACATCATATAAGGCTTTATATCGTCATGTAAAAGGGGAGAATAAGCAGGTAACTGTGCATCAAAAAGTAGGGGGGGAAGGAAAGGCATGCTCAAATTCGCAATGATACAGACGAGAACTGCTTAAGGTATTTCCATATAGAGACACATTGTAAAATATGCTTATACACAATAAATATATTATATAGTATTAATCCACAAAAGTATATTATTTTATTCGGGAAAACTGTAGTAGAATAAATAGGTATACAAAGGAGAAGGAATGAGTAATGTATGATGAATGGAAGAAAAACAGACAAATCGGAAAATATGTATCGGAAGAAATATTGTATGAGTGATATAAAAATAAATCTGCTTACCATAAATAGTATGCTATATCTGAAGCGTTCTTTCCATCGGTTTCTCAGTTTATCCAAGCATGAAAGCCTCCGTAATTTGCCATCTGCCATATACCTAATCAGCACACCTACTCCACTTATCATAAGTGTGGCTGTAGTGTACCGTAACAAAGTCAGCAACATCTCACAAATCAAACCAGTGGATACATGTACTTCAGTGTAGTGTACCGTAACAAAGTCAGCAACATCTCACAAATCAAACCAGTGGATACAAGTACTTCAGTGT
>JAUMHH010156800.1:0-30164 GCA_032359455.1 Chlamys rubida | reverse complement strand
ATCCAGTACAAAACCTGTCTAATCTGACATCCAGTACAAAACCTGTCTAATCTGACATCCAGTACAAAACCTGTCTATTCTGACATCTACATCCAGTACAAAACATGTCTATTCTGACATCCAGTACAAAACATGTCTATTCTGACATCCAGTACAAAACCTGTCTATTCTGACATCTACATCCAGTACAAAACCTGTCGAATCTGACATCAAGTACAAAACCTGTCTATTCTGACATCTACATCCAGTACAAAACCTGTCTAATCTGACATCCAGGACAGAACCTGTCTAATCTGACATCTACACTTTTGGTACAAAACCTGTCTAATTTGACCTCTTCTTTCAAACCCGTATAATCTACCTCAATTCAATTCACAAAAAACCTGTCTTATCCGTCAATAACAAAATCTATCTAATCTGACCCATACAATCAGTACATCAACCCAATATAGTGTGATCTTTTATTAACTTACCATGTCATTGTAATCCAGTACATGTTTCCTTATGGCGGAGGTGTCTGTCCAGGTGATGAAATCCTCCATACTTCTGAGGACGGTTAAACAGGAGAAATGTACAACTTACTCAGCAATATATAATGTGGTTTACTTGTTCTATCATTTTGGACAAATAACATAATCTTACTGATGTTTAAATTATGTTTTACGAATGGTTAAATTGTGTTTTATGAATTGTTAAGTCCTGAAGATAAAATCAGTTTTTTCAGCACAAAGATATCTTGAATTTATAATTATCAAGTTGCCACCGAGTAGGAATAAAGATATCAAACAAAAAAATATCTTACCTGTTAACGAGGAAGGCTGGATCTGATATTACCTGAGGTCCTACACGAATATCTAGTGACTTGTCAAGGTCAATGTAACCTCTAAAGGTGATTACATGATGTTGGGTAACAAAACATTAGCACTTTACACAACAATATTTAACTTCAGATATGATGCAAGGACTGGTTTTCTCATATAAGTCTATATTTCATCTTTACCTTCAATTTAAAACTGATATGCTAATTTCTTCATGAGATACATCATTGCTGAAAAGGTAATTTCCTGTAATGAAGGAGAAAAGGCAAAACCAATCAATGTTCAAGGTGTCAAGATTTACAATCTTAGCTCCCCTTTCAGGACAGAATTTTTCACCTTCAATCCTATTTGGTTTGTTTAGGGTTTGACATCCTTACAACAGCTAAGTAAGGTCATATAGAGATGGATACTTATAGGATACCATCGAAATGAAACAGCAGGTAGGGAAAATAGTTTGTGAGAAAAAAATGGGAATCGGTAAGAAATCAATTGATTGGTAAGAATGTTGAAATTGAGCTATATTTATTAACATGGCATCATGTTGAAAGAATCCAATATTACATTAGGTTGGCTTCTAGTACACTTGGCTTCTAGTACACTGACAAAGAGTTACTTCCCTTTAGTCTCGGTACCAACTATGAGGTTCTTTTTTTTTGTGTGTAATACCTCTTTCTTTTTTCTTTTGTATAATGCATCCTTTTTTACTGTCAAACACTATGTCAAGTATTATCAAATTTAAAAAAAAAAAATCAACAGGAAAAATAAACCTGTTCAATTTTATTTTTTGGCATTTACAGTGCTCATCAGTATTGGGTGTAGAGCTGAAGTATTATCCAACAATAAGTTCAATGACACATCAGTTGGCATTAAGGCACAAATGAATTATGCATGTTAAAAGAATACCCTTGAAAAAAATCCCTCCTGATGAATAAATTAAATGACAGCCGACCTAATTTAACTAATTTAACATAAATATTAGCAGCACCTCCCTGTTGTACATGACCGACACCAACAGAAGTATTGGTGTCTGAAATAATGACATACCCAACATTCACATCCTGTCCCGGCAAAGTCACACTTTGGTGGCATAAATATAAATTTATGACCACCAGCAGATTTTGTTTCATTCTTGCCCGCCCATTGTTGTGTTGGTGTGGCCAGTTTGTACAAAGGATACGTCCCTGCTCTATAAATGTAGTGGCTGCCTTGAGCGTCTCTGACATGTGGTTCTTTACCATCACCACTGGTAAACGGCGCCTACAAAACCAAAACAATAATAATCATCTTCTTTTAGAACAGATCATACCAAAAACAGAATTGAAACCAAAGAAACTACATAGAAAAAATCTCATGTTGAAGCCCCTCTAAAAAGTTTGGAACTCAAAGGTTTATTTTGACATTGAAAGTTAATTGTAACAGTTAAAATGCCAACTTCATTTAAAAGTACTATTTAAGATATAAGCTATGTAATTTCGTGGTCTATTGTATTGATAAGGCTTGAGAAACTTCAGCACAAAAATGTTATGCTTTAACAAGGTCATTGTATAAATTTCCTAACAAAGAATAAGGTACACAAGAATTCTGATCTTCATACTCAACAATCTACTGCTGTATACGGGGAAATATTTGCCGCATTTAAAACTTTCCCTTTTTCCACCCTCCGTAATCACGGCAAATTTATCATAATAGAAAATACAAGTGCACAGCATACCTTATATAATTATTACATGTTAAGGATGAAAGTAACACGGGGTGAATATGGATTTTACCAGTGAAGGGTGAATATTGACCCTGCAAAAGTTTCCAGATTTACAGTATTCTCAAGACATTTCAAAATTTGGTCAACCCCTACTCCTTTCTATAAAAAGATAGACTGTAAGGTTGGTCAACCCCCACTCCTTTCTATAAATAGATAAACTGTAAGGTATCAGTCCTAACTGTGTATTTTCTCTTTCCTGTGCGTCAAAAAGAACCACCGATAGACTTGTAATTGGGGTATCTATGTGACAGTAACATCATAGCAGATATCCCTTTGGGATTTGTGTTGAAACCTCCTTATATTTGTCACTTATCTCAAAAATCAATGATATCTGTCCCTAAGGACAAAAAGAAATATACCAGAATGTTTTAGTCCCTGTACATATCAGTAGATTCATTTCAAAAATATTTAGAAAGTAATGTGTTCAGCAGAATATTCTTTAACAATAAGCCCCAGATTGATAATGAGTGATGTAAAGAGAGTTACCTGCAGAAGCAGGAAGCCGTGACACTGTCTGCTAGCTGCAGGCTCTTCTTGGTGGGTATTAGTCGCATCATGTGTCTACAAGAAAAAAAAGTTTCATTATGACCTCACTACCACAAACACTCGATTGAAAATGATTGTAAAAATTTAAGATAACGATTGTACTGGAAAACTTAAATAAGACATTGGTGATGGCAATAATTTCCACTACAATCCATATCGGTGTAGTGTGAAAGCACAAAACATTGATGTCATTATGTACAGCGATGTCTGTTACCGATGTTCTCAATCAAATAGACCGTCACAACAGTCTTATTCTAGATATAACCCAATGCTTTATACTTTGTCAAAGTGATATTCCTATTCAAATATTCACTTAGAATTTCACAATAGAATAGCTGTTTTATTACAACCATCAAAGAGACTACAGGTATGGGGTATTATGCTGACTTATGGAAATTATATTTCAGTGATATATCCTGATCAAAAAGTGGTGATGTCTTGCAGTGATTGTACGGTTGAGATGCCACCATTGTGGGGCTGTTTTATAAACCTCCCTGGTAAGGCAGGACACCTTATCAGCCCAGTAATCAACCTGTTTATCTTACGAGGGCCACCCCATTATTGGACTCTTTGAACTGACTTTAAACTTATCTTTTTTGAAAATCTAATTCGGTATCATTCCAAATCCAATTCTGATGCATTTAACTGGCCTAGAAGGGAACACGATGAATCGTTTGATATGCTGTTTATAGCTGTCTTAGCGGTATATATATTTCAACTCATGCCCAGATAGTATGTTTACACTAAAGCATGTTACCATGACCATACGGACAAAGATTTCACCTCATTTAAGCACTAAGTGGTAAAACAATTCCAAAGGATTCATCGTAGGGGGTCCATACTCCAAGGTTGCCTAAGCACTTGACCTAAACAACTTCAATTTTAAAAGACTCCTATTATTTGCATGTTGCATGTTAATTCATAGGTTATCGGCCCTTAATTTTCTGAAAGCACTAATTCCTGCAATAGCCAAATCTGAGTGCAGTACATTTTTGTGTTTGTAACTGGCACATTCTACTTTACTAAATATGCAATTTTACTGAATTAATTTTTTTTCGCTCACAAATATATATGCATGCTGGTTTGCTTGGGTATGTGTTTGACTGCTGGAAAAGCAGGACAAGACTGTGGAGTGTGCTGGTCTGATATAACAGCAGGACATGTCTAGGGCTTGTGTTGATCTGCAAGAACAACAGCAGGACGCAACAGGAATGTGCTGGTTGGACAGAACAGCAGGACATGACTGGGAGTGTGCTGGTCAGACAGAACAGCAGGACATGGCTGGGGAGTGTGCTGGTCAGACAGAACAGCAGGACATGACTGGGAGTGTGCTGGTCAGACAAAACAGCAGGACATGGCTGGGGAGTGTGCAGGTCTAAACAACAGCAGGACCGTCTGGGGAGTATGAAAGTCTGATACAACAGCAGGACTGTCTGGGGAGTGTGCTGGTCTGACAGAACAGCAGGACATGGCTGCTGCAGTGGAGTCCCCAGAAACATTCCCATGAAGATCAGTTTCAGTCCTTTCTTTCATCTCTGGAGGTTGGAGGTCACAGGAGATGCCAGGATTAGGAGCAAGTGATAGTCATCAGCCAGAGACCAAACAGGGACAGCCAAAAAACTTTCCCCCTCCCCATCTCTCTCAAAAAATGTTTATTAAAATGTCTGACTGGCTTATGGGACAGGCTCATGATGGAATTAGATTGAAGCCTGGCATATTTAATGTAAACTACAGCGCACTGACTGTACACTTACATTTATATCAATGTGTGTCCAAGGTCTGACCCTGGATAAATACAGAACTCTAACATATTTACTTATATAAACAAAATGAAGTATACATTTCGGCTGCCAGCCAATAAACAAAAATAAATCTGTATAATTACACATATTTGTATTGTGGGTTTTATTTTAATTTGTATGCCTACCCACAACTTTTATAAAAGTAAAGAGGATTAGTAAGCAAGCAAAACTATGTGCACAATTGAAGTAAAATGAGAAATCATAACTAAATCTTTACTGTTTGAAATACATTAATTTTTCACTGATCCAGATTGACTGATAACTTATTCAGGTATGATATATCCTCGTGTTAAATTATCAGGTATGATATATCCTCGTGTTAAATTATCCTCTAACTTAAGATGATCAATCAGATGTTTAAAACGTTGACTTTTGCCAAGTATTGTATATAAAGAACAACTGGCATGAATACTTTGTTAAGTGTTATTGTTTAATGCATGATGTCCGAGCAATCGTTGACATTTATCCATACTGACTTGTAGACAATAGATATACAACAGACTGTGTCTAAGTATAACAATGGCAGTGGGTATGGTCCAGAAGTCCGACTGGTTGGAAAGAGGGGTTGGATTTACAATGAGTAACAAATAGGTTTAACATTAGGACAGAACCTCTGGGACGGAATAGTTTCAACAAACAGACGAAACTTTTATTTGCGACTTGTTTAACAGTGAAAAAAGGACCATAGACTGTGATGTGATTGATTAAAAAATAAGGCAGGATCTCAGGACAGAATAACTGGTATGACATCGAGGCAAGACCTTGAACAAGATTGACATGTTTGACAGTAAGACAAAATAATACACAAAACTGACTCATTTGACCAGTAATACAGGACCCCCAGCAGACTGCAAGTGATTTTGACTGAGACAGCACCTCAGGTCCTCGAGTGGTTTGATAGTGAGGCAGGACCTTTGAACAGACTTATTTGACCGTTAGAAAGGAGCTTGGGCCAGACTAACATATTTGACCGTTAGAAAGGCGCTTGGGCCAGACTATAAAATATTTGATTGTTAGAAAGGAGTTTGTGCCAGACTATAAAACATTTGACAGTTCCACAGGAGCTTGGGCCAGACTGACATATTTGACAGTTACACAGGAGCTTGGGCCAGACTGACATATTTGACAGTTACACAGGAGCTTGTGACAGACTATAAAACATTTGACAGTTCCACAGGAGCTTGGGCCAGACTAACATATTTGACAGTTAGACAGGAGCTTGGGCCAGACTAACATATTTGACAGTTACACAGGAGCTTGAGCCACGCTATGACTGGTTTGATAGCGAAACAAGAGACTGTGATTTCGTTTGAGAGTGAGACAGGACCTTAGACAGAGTGTGTTTGATAGCAGTATATAAGACCATTGGGAGGATAACATATTTGACAATGAGACCCTAAGACTAGGAGAACTTGGGACCTGGAGACTTGATGTGGAATAATCTATATTTATTAGTTATGGTGACTATATATACTGAATGGTAAAATGTTGATAACTTGATATGTATATCAAGTAATAAAGTAAAATAACCTGATTAACAAAATTAAAACACAACATAAGGGTTTTCATAATAACTCCTACAGTAAGGAATAGGCCAAGAGATAATGAACTTGACCCCTGAACTCTTAATTATCTCAGCTTTATTGTTCATTTCATTAACTTCTCTCCGTTGTAATACAAATCCACCGAGTGTATAAACTGGGTTGCGATACAAAAGACAAAATGTCAAATGATAATGAATTAAAACCTGCCAAATCAGTGCGGCTGAATTGTATAGGGTCAAAGACTATGTCATCGTAACGTGTAATTAGCCTGCCGGTCATGTACAATTAAAGCGCTGCTTTACGCATTAAAGTACATAATAAAAAAATAAGATAAGTCACACACGGACATGTTTGCTACGAAACTCACTCCTGTATAGCTTAGCTGCCAAGGTATTGTTTTAAGTTTTATTATCTACCCAACAGTGGATTGTATAGCCTTAGAGGTTTTTTCTGGCGTCCGCGGAATTTCCACTTTAACACCAAGGTAATCAATCTGTTCTGCTATTGAAACAGTAACCCCTGGGTCCCAACTCGCCCCTCGACTGCCACCCAATATCAGTGTATTGGTTTGTTTGGGCATAAAAGTGATCGCTGGAGCATGTTGATGGTCATGTGTGATTGGCTCGGTAGACAATTGAAGTACGATGTTGGCACAGTAGTATTGTAACATTAAATGGCACATGTGTGCTAATGTACGGCTTCAGCACATCACAATCAGGACACCAAGACACAAATTATTTAAATTCCTGTGTATAGCTTTTCCTGGTTTATTATTCAGACTTAATAAAATATCATAGGAAAGTTTCCCTTTAAAGAAAATCTTTTTTCTTTGATAAATAATTTCTTATTAGGGAATAAACAATACACCTATTTAACCATGTGTTGTAGATGAGATGGCTATTAAGGAGCAGACCTGATTAATCTCTGAAATGCTGCCGTGCATGAGTTGAATCATTTCGTCATTAATAGATGGTTTCTCTATGCATTCAACAGAAGGAAACGGCAAACTTCCTACGAATACTTCCCCAAGTACCGACAAGGGAAGTAATTCCTGACAAAAAAAGGCTACTTATGTAAATGATATTTTTTTGGTAGGTAAAAACCTTATCAAAATGACAAAAGCAGACAGCAAGACTGAAATCAGTTCAGAAGCAGTTTAGTCTGTTTTGATAGAAAATACATCCTGTTGGGATAGCTATTTTGTAGTTACATCCACAACCCGAATTCTCAAAGTACATGTATCACCATACTTTTTGTTGCAATTTACAAAAGTGGTTCTCAAAATCTAAATATAACTTTGTATAAGAAGTTTTATGATAGATTAGTCTCCATTAACACCTGATGTTGATTTGACTGCTGTAGAATGTGATGTTTTATTCTAATTTAAGCTGGCTGACAGTAAACAATGAAATACTTAATTTTTTCAACAAAAGTAAAAATGGATTTATAAATGGATGTACTTACCCTAGTTCGAAATTATTTAAACATTGACATCAAAGTTATTTTTCACAATGGGTTAATCGCTGTGGGTAGAGTGTACAACAAATCAGATGTGATTTAAAATATGTATGTACCTAATACTACTTATCACTAATAAATCAGAAAACAAGAGATCCTAGAAGGATTTTGGCACTTATATTTTTTTTACCATGAAGGGATTTTTTTCAGATCTAACAAAAGAACAATTTTATCTTCTGTGCTCTTGATTTTCCTTACAAGTACTTTATTACTCAGTCCCATGTTGGAAATCCTACACATGAATCTTGAACATTAACTTAAACCTTGTAATGTCCCGTGTTATTTGACACTCTGGCAAATGTTAATGTATGAGAACTGCATAACAGTTATATGCAAACTGCTAAAAATTTGTATTTTTTTCTTAACAAAAGTGCTGTCAATGAGGGATGAATTTTTGTTAGGGCCAGGGGTATTTTTAACGAGGGGATCAAGGGTAACAAACCTATAAAATTTGATAAAGATCCCTCCGGTAATTTCATAGAAATAGTGCTAACAAATCTTAACTATCAAAATTCAAAATGGCCACCAGTCGGCCATCTTGGTTTTCCAATCAGTCTAAAAAATTGATTTGTGTAACTATGGACAATGTGGAACCTTCATGTGAAATTTGAGAAAGATCCCGCCAGTACTTTCTGTGAAATAGTGCTAACAAGAATTGTATAAGGACGGACGGAATGATGGATGATGGACAATGGTGGGCTAAAAAAATCAACGGAATGATAAAACTTCAAAAGGTGCAATAGAAAATGTATATAAGTAATATTCTGAACTGACTCCTTAAGCAGTTTAGATATGTATGTATCAATGGCAATAAATGGAAGGTGGCGGCGATATTTATGTTGCAAGGGTTGAAAAATAATAAATAAATTTGTGTGGGTGAGAACTGGCAAAGGATAGATAACAATACATTGTCCCCCACCATTAATGATTTCTTTATTTACTGAGCTGTACACCCCAAGTCAACACATACTTGCATATCAAATCTGGTTCCTCCAAGCGAAATAATATAGAAGATATGCCCCAGACAAACTTTTTCAACAGTAAAGATCAAAGGTCAAACCATAGGTCACAGTGACCTACTTTTTGAACTTGACACTCCATCATCCCATGATGTACTTGCATACCAAATCTGGTTACTCAAGGTGAAAATGTATAGAAGATATGCCCCAGAAAAACTTTTTCAAAGGTTGAGGTCATAGGTCAACCATAAGTCACATAACACATAACATTGAATGTGGGCAAGAGTTAGAGGGTGTCAGAAATATGTGGGTGAGGGCTGGAGGGTTACTGGTATGTGAGGGCTGGAGGGTTACTGGTATGTATGTATACTGGGGGATGATGTAGATTGGACGGATATCTAGAGGGGATGATGTCAGAATTATATGAGGGGAAGGGTGTCCAGAGATATTTATGCAGGGTCGGGGAGGTTTGGGGTTGTCAATGTAAGTGTGTCATGGTTAACAGCAGTGTAAATCAGCTGTAGATTAAATGTCCATTGTTTTGGTATGTAGACAACCCCACCCTGTATCACAGCATGCATCCTCCCACACACTGCTGCGTGTATATCTCCAGACATAATTAAGTGTCTCTTGCAGCAAGACTAACAAAACCGGGAAACAAGTATGATTGCAGAATAACATTGTGAATGTTATAAACAAATACATTTCACAAAATGTGTCCAAAATAAACAAAATTATGGAATGTAGAATTGCTTTTAATCCCATATGCATGTATTGCTCAATTGCTTTTCCACATTTGACATTCTGTTATCTTACTTTATTCTATCATTCTGTTATCTTACTTCATTCTATCATTCTGTTATCTTACTTTATTCTATCATTCTGTTATCTTACTTTATTCAATCTTAATTATAACCCAGTATTGTGTGGAATACATTCACCTAACTGAAAGTATATCTCAATAATTACTAACATCTAGAACTACATGACCTCTCTGAGAACCAAATTTGAAGATGCCCAATCACTACCTGTCTTAACCAGTCACTGTGTAATCCAGAAACCTGTTTAAACCAGTCTTTCCACCAGTTCAAAGTATGTCTATATGTAAACTGAATCTGTGTTCCAAAGCAGTGCTAATTTTAGACAGACTTTGCTAGTAGCTTATAAATTGTTTTTTTCTCAATACTCTGATTTGTTGCTACTAAGTCAACTCATTATTACAAAAACTGGGTAATAACTAAGTGTTTCATTTTAACTGATACAAGACATAACATGTATACCATACAAAGCTTGACTTTTTGTTTAGATTGAGATAGATATTTACTTTCAAGACAAACATTTAAATATCGTTTAAACTTGATATGCCTATATTCATTCATTCAAGTTTAAATATTATTAGACAATATTTCATTCCCTATGAAACATCCTTGGAGAAAAAGTTACTGACATTTTGCACTTCAGCTGAGAATAAAAGTGGGATCCTCAGCATTGCTCTGTAGGAAGCTGAGAAGGATATCACCAAACACCTAAATGAGCATGATTTACTGGCTGTTAACACAGCTTTACATCATAACAAAAACAAACCTCTCGGAGAATAATGCCTGAGTGAGCAGCACCCTGTGTTAATATGGAAGAGCCTCACTCCAACCCCTCTCCCATGTATAGTTTGTCCCTCTCATTCCCCAGCCAGAACTGTGAGTCAGGACCACGTCTAAACATA
Organism: Chlamys rubida; assembly: GCA_032359455.1. Taxonomy (NCBI): domain Eukaryota; kingdom Metazoa; phylum Mollusca; class Bivalvia; order Pectinida; family Pectinidae; genus Chlamys; species Chlamys rubida. Next base: position 19,498 of record JAUMHH010156800.1, on the reverse strand, counting down.
CCCCTGTTTCTACCTGAGCAAAAAACACTGGAAAGATTCTGATGCATCACTACGGCATTTTCACCATGCATCATGGTTGGTAATATGTTTGTAGTTCAAACATCTCTGAACCTTGATGTTCAGCAACATTTCAGGTATTTTGAGCTTTCAGAAATAGTTGCAGTTTACATAACAGTATCAAGAGAGGGCGGGATTTGTCATTATCCTGCACAACATAGGCTTACGGAACTATAAACTTGCCACAATAAAATAACTCGGTATCTATAGAAATATTTTGCAGACAATAACTCTGTGCTGTATAATTGACTGAAAGTTTCTCATTTGTGTCATGCATTGAAAGTATGACTGGTATCCCTGGGCTAATGATGTTATTAATAAGGCAAGTCATGCTATCAAACCCTTTATGATCTCTGGCACAGACCAATCAACTTTTGTGAAATGTTTTATCCAACTTTGTTTTTACAAACTCTGATATTTTGAATTGCTCGTTTACATTATGGTACCCTATTTTATTTTGTTGGGTGGCACAGCGGGGAAAACATGCATGCCTTTCACCAAGACAGATGGAGTTTGATTCCTGATTGGATTTGTAAAGGTATATGGGCCTATCTACCTGACCACATGGAGTTTCTCTTGGTTTTCTGGTTTCCTCCAAAATTAGGACCCACTACATCCAATATCTGGGCCAACAAGAGTGATGAACAAAATATTTGTGGTAAAATAAATAATGTTTACATTTCTTAATGTGATATGGTCCTGTGGTAATCTAACATTTATCAAGAGACAACTATTTTGACTGGGAAGGTGGTCTCTAATATAAGATTGGCAGTATATCTTCCAATGTGTACTTACTTTCAAGGTTTGCGAGAAAGCATCAATATAAGTACAGCTAATGTCTACTGATTATTTTACAATATTTGCACATATACATCCATATATTTCATTATTGGGCAAGTTCTTTGTCAACAACACTTCGGCCGGGGGAGTAATAGTGCTTTGTGACTTTTGTTCCTGCCCTGGTCTTAAAGTTTTCTCATGTATATCATGGTTAGAGCATAAATGGATACCACACAACTTGAGAACAGGAAAAACAAATGTACAACAAGTATATTGAAACGTGTCAAGTTACCATGAACGGAATCACTTCTGATCCTACAGGATCTATGTAACTATCCGTTCTGATTCAAATCACTTTTCTAGGTTAATGAGTTCTGTCGGCACCAGTTAAATACAAAACATAACAGCAAAATTTAAAATTTCTGTTGCCACATAACTGAAAACCTCACAAAAATGTGGAATTAAAAAAAGAGAAAAAATGAAATCAGGAAACAGAACATTGAAAACATTTGAAGGACAACATAGAATCAATTAATAAAATGACAAAAAATGAAAGCCGTTGAAAAAGAGAAGGGTAAAATCTTGCCACGCGCTGTGATGGTGATATGATCGGAGCACACAGGCGAGGCTATGTGAGCGCACGGGTCTGCACAGGTCTCACAGAAACACTGACTGTTAGTGGAGATAAGGGCTGGCCCCAGTCGGGCACACCAGCCTTCTGTTTGCTGTTAAAACACTATTTGGAGCATGTCACGCTGATTTTTTCCACACATGTCAATGAATTTGGTACGGTGTTTCTTAATCCCCACATTAACACTTGGCGGTACAAATTTAAAGTGTGAATGATAAGAGTTTTGTAGTACATCTTGATAACAAATATCCAGGGTATTTGAAGGTCTGCAGAATTTGCTATGACCCTTAAAAATCACGATCTAGTACTGGGACCTTTCAGAATCACAGTCTTGTACATGGACCACAACTTGTGACAAAAGAGGCGAAGACAAGGTCACGTCTAGATTTTCAGTCTATTAGGACTTTCCACCATCAAGGTCACAGGCTAGTACTAGGACTATAAGACCCATCAAACTAGTATCGAGGGCAAGGTCATGTCTGTTCTCTGTCAGGACCTTCTAAGGTCAAGGTCATAACCTGGTACTTGAGTGAGGACTATTGAAGGTGAAAATTGTGGTCATGTCAAGGTCACAACTAGTGTGTCACTAGGGGACCATCAAAGATCAGACTTGGTCCGAGATAATACAATAACCTGGAACTTTGAACAGTTTATGACTGTGGATCTTAATCAGTTTTGAAGTTATCTTAAAAAGAAGTTCTTCATACATATTTAAACATTGACCTACAACAGATCCCAGACAGTACTGATACTAAATTCAACTTTGCAAAAGATCTTTTGTAACAAAATACAAAAGGTAAATGCACGTTTGTTTTATTTTAGTACTATAAGATCACTCTATAAAATTAAAGTCCCAAGAATATCTCCCAACTATTTCTGAGTTAACTAGTAAAGTGTATGGTATACTGGTTCTCTAACTTAAAGACTTTATGACTGGGCAGTTTATCCATGTACATAAACCACAGCCTCAGATTGCACCACAGTTAGTAGATCAACTATCCAGATGTGTTTTCATGCTTTCCAAATCAAAGTTATCAGTGGATCTGACCCGATACAAAACTGTAGCAGCTTAACACAAGGGAGGTAACTATCAGTTCAGGATCTCAACATTTAAATCTCCTGATACAATAAAGAAACCTTGTTTACTATTAAACTCAACTTTTAACTACCTCAACACCCTCCAGTCGATGTGGAATGGTCCCCCAGTGAGCACGGAAGAGTTCATGATCAAAGCAGAAGGAGGCAATGACTCATTAAAGACACACATTTGAAACAGTAACAGAATTATCAGTGGCCAATCAGAGAAATGCGACACTATCTTTAGTCACCAAAACAACAGGCAGACATTACTTGTGATGGTTAGTTGATTATGGTTGGCTTTGACAGTCGGACCAGTTTCGTGTTTCTAGTGACAAAGATGTCGGTGACATAAGTGACCTTCGTCTGTCACAGCACTACTGATATATTATTAGCAGCTCCGCAGTTCAATGTACTATACATTGTCTTCTCACAGGGAAATCTGATACATTCAAATTTTGAGATTTTACATTTAAATTTTTTTGTAACAGACTTAAGAACGTCTCCTGTCAGTGTTTTAAAGAAAACGATATATTCTAACCATCATTTAAACACAATAAAATGCTAAATCATCAAGGAATGTTAACAATTTCAAAGATTTAAAAAAAATTCACATTGAAGCCCTTTGTGGTGATTTAAAACCTTGTTAGTACAATCTATGTCCCGAAACATTTTCCTACATGGATTAAGAGAAAGCCTGTTTTTTAAGTAGGAAGAAGAAGAATTTCTCTTTTTGCCAGATACAAGTGAACAATGCAAGAAATCAACAATAATAGTATGTCTAAATTTTGATATAAGGCACCCCAGAAGCAAGAACTAGACTTGCCAAATTTTTGAAATTTCCATGGGGGAGATTATACGTGCTCAGAATGGAAAGCATAAATAATATATGTTTATGTACACTATAAGGAAAAAATATCAATTTTAAATAGCATCTTTCAGATGAAATCATCAGATCTTTGGAAATAGGAAAAGTTCAGCAATTAATTGGTAAAAATTGCTAAATTTTAGAGTCCAAAATTGGGTGTTTCCCGCCAAAATAGGAAGAGTTGGCAAGTATGAAGAATGAGCTAGCCCTCTTCCACTGCCATAATCAGACTTTGAGTCGTGAAAGGAACAGCTGCCTTTAGAAGGGATACCCATATATACATGTGATGGTGTCTGGGGGCTCCTTATCTTATGGGTTGGGCTGAGGCTGTGTGTGGAGAGCACCCTGTGACACAGCTCCCACTCCTCCTCTCACATATACCAGCAACAGGAAACTCCACGCTCAAATGGAAAACACATTTTTGTGAAGTTGATGGTGACAACAGACACTAGTTTAGGCCACTGTAACCCATGGACTTGTTTATTATAAACAGAACGCTGACTGTAATATCAAACATCTACTTAGCAGAAAGGTGGATCATTGTCATATTGGTTTGGTTGTTCCAGTTACAGCATTAAATAATTAACATGCAGCTTCTCAAGTTGACACTATACCTCCTAAAACTCATTATACTGGATATCAATTCTAATACCAGACAAATACCAGCAACACGAGATCCTAGTCAAACTGTTAGGTTTCCAAAACATTTAATGGAAATGATTTTTCATTTCCATTATGGTCCAAAAAATTACTTTTTCATACGACTTTGATGATATTCTGTTACCTCTCTCAATAACATCCATGTGTACACATTGTGACATTTTGTAAGTCATTGTGTGTATAATATATTGTAATGACATTGTGAGAATATATATATATATATATTGTAATGACATTTTGTGTTTACATTGTAATGACATTGTGAGTAGACATTGTAATGACATTGTGAGTATACATTGTAATGACATTGCGAGTATATATGACATTGTGAATATACATTTTAATGGCATTGTGAGTATATATTCATTGTCAAAACTGTTTTGGTATACATTTTAATGACATTTTTTGCAGTGCTATTTTGTCAAAAGCATTTGATTGATGATAAACACACAAAAATACAGTAATTATTGGGGGGAAACATGTTTAAATTCATGTTTGAGGTCTACATATTTAGAAAGCTAACAAACAGATTCAATGGTCTTTTTTAATGGTTGTGTCAGGATGAATTGCCTAATGGCTTTTAGTGTATCAATATATTTGAAGCCTCGATCTTTACATAAAGCTGGAATTGTTTTTCAGCTTCAAAATAGTTGTTTTTCAGCTTCAAAAATAGTCTCAATCAATCCACTAGATTCTGGGCACTGCTGCACATTAGATTCTGGTCAGATTACTCAGAGAATATTTCTAGTGTGTAAAGGGATGGCTGGTGACATGTGTAGAGATCAGGGCTTGTTTTCAAAACCATTATTCTTGTTAATATGCCTTAAATAAAAGGGAATTGCACTTCTCTGAAAGGTACCTTTGATAATGGCACATGACTGAATTCATAACATTTTTCTATGTTGAGAAATCACCTAATAGCCATTTTGAGTTTAGCCTCATTTTGAGATACATTGTATAATATGACCTGACCCAAAGAAGTCAGGTTGGATAATCTGGTTAAACCAGAAAATTTCAAAAACTAGTATGACTCAAAAGTGTTGACTTATATTGGGATCCAGTCAGTGTGTTAGAGAAGTCAGTGTGATAGGTTTCGGCAGCAAGTGTGTAGGACCCTAGGAAGATAAGTCAACACACTGACATCTTATCTCTTCATCTGATAGGTTCATATGCTGTTTCTCAGGAATTCTACAGGAGACAAGTCTGACTGGACCCGACTTTAATAACTTCTACAGTGCTGGCCTGCCACAGCCAATCAGAACCACTGACACTCCAGTGATAGGACCACATGTGACAGAGCAGGAAGTTCATTTTTAAATAGGTCATTTTTAAATAGGACATTAATTTTATATGAGAAAAGTTTCTGATAAACAACCTTAACATTCAAATCGCTGTGCAAATGCCATATACTACCAACGTTCTCAATCTAAAAAACATGCATTATGATAAAGTGTTATACCTACAAGTCGTTTTACAAATCCTTTGTGATGCCGTGAACCCTGACCCCTTGTGACCTTTGTCCCTGACGTGTGCCCGACCTGCCACCTGTGGTGAGGGTTTATCAACAACAGCTGACAAAATACCAAAGAATACTTTTCAAATTTAATTAACGGTATGTCAATTCACTTCGCCAGATGCGAAGGATTCTTCTCAAATTTTCCATCTTAAATACCAAAATGTTGTGTATTTTTTGAAATCTTAGCTTCTGACAATATGTTTCAGATTTTGAAATGGCTATGGTAGAAACCAATTCTCTATAAAATGCAACATTGACCTTGGCACTATGAAATATGAACTCTAATAAGGTTTTATTATGCTTGAAGAATTAAGCTTTAATATTGACTGTCTAACTTTATTTTTCGTTGTTTTAAGTTTGATTAGAAACTGCGAAGAAATAGTCAACAGTCCAGACATCTTCACCAAAACTAAGGACTTCATCACCAAAACTAAGGACTTCATCAAGAAAGACTTCAGACTTCATCACCAAATACCCAGGACTTCATCAAGAAAGACTTCGGACTTCATCACCAAATACTCAGGACTTCATCAAGAAAGACTTCGGACTTCATCACCAAATACTCAGGATTCATCAAGAAAGACTACAGACTTCATCACCAAATACCCAGGACTTCATCACTAAATACTCAGGACTTCATCACCAAATACCCAGGACTTCATCAAGAAAGACTACAGACTTCATCACCAAATACTCAGGGCTTCATCACTAAATACTCAGGACTTCATCACTAAATACCCAGGACTTCATCAAGAAAGACTTCGGACTTCATCACCAAAACTAAGGACTTCATCACCAAATACTCAGGACTTCATCAACAAAGACTTCAGACTTTATCTAAAAAACTCAAAAATTCATCCCAACTACAACTGTTAACTTTACCTGTACAAACACACACAGGCAGTCTTCTTGTTTTTCTTTTTTATATTGATTTTGGCATTAAAATTTTATCCCAAGGAGATGAAATATCAGATAGAGAAATAGCGGTTATGTAAAGTAATGAAAACTTCGGAAATGTACCCAATACAAAGTTCATGTATACAGAACAGTAAATTTTGTTCTTAGGAGTATGTAAGTTTTACTGAAGTTGCATACATCTCAAACATCAACTTCAAATTGGAAAATTTTATGTAATAGTCTACAACACTTAAGCACATTGAAAAAATGTCCCAAATAAAGATTGAAGTTATTTTTATAAGGTGTAATTACCAGGTACTGTATTTCTAATTAAACCACCTTGTCCCACACTGCCAGAGGAATTCTTTTGTGCAAGAAACTCTATAACAACACAATGGTAGGAGCATCTGGTAATTAACACCCACAGAAGATAGTGGGAACAGGCGGCTGTCCCGTAGGCACTACACCGAACGGGAGGGTCAATGTCGGGGGAACTTTTGTTGTTTATAACATTAAAACAGATACATGTACCTGGCTATTCCACAGTTTTTCATGTGTCTGTAATTAGTATCTATAAGACTGGACAGTGAGGTTCCAGCAGTTATGGATATAATTGGTAGCTATCCTCCTTTTTATATTTTTTTTTGGCAAAATCTACTTTAAAACAAGAGGTCCATCATGAATGTATCATTTACCTGTTTATTTAGCTGAAACTGACAATAAGTTTGGATGTTTCAATTAACTTAAGACCACAGTGGTCCTTATTTTGACCCAAAAAATAACAAAGAACATTTGGTCAAAGACTGATTTAATCCCTTCAGACTCAAACTTGATAGTATTTTAAAGATTTACCCTTATTTCACATATTGTGCATCCCAACTCCAGCATAGCCACACTTGATTTATACAACAGTGATCTCCCTTGCTCCAAGAAAGCTTTCTTAAAAATTAAGTCAAGATTTCTTTAGTCATTCGGGAGAAGAAGTATTTTGGAAAAAAGTTGATGACAGGTGGCACGTAATAGCATAAGTTTGTTTGGCCCATCAGGCCAGACAAGCCAACGGTTAATGTGCGAACTTGTTTTTTTTGTTAGGTGAGCTTAAAAGTTAACATTTAGGGAAATATCATTAATATTTTTTGCCAAAAATAAATGAGGTAGTAAACTACTGGATAGTACATTGTGAGCCCTACAAATGAGACCTTTTGACACCAGGGACTCCCTGTAATATGTTTACCATTCTGTGTAACCGTGGTCCCTCAACACAAACACAACTTAACCATCCAATGAAGGGACCCCCTCCCCAGGAGCCACACTCGGACATATCAATCATTTCCCTCATTTTATTTACCAGTTTACCTCCAAAGATAAGAGTCATCATTTCTTTTACATTTTTACCAATTTTCCTGGCACTTTGCCAGTAAGTCAGCTGTGGTGTTGCACATGCTCTATCATATGGGAGAGCTCCGCCCTCTACTATCTGGCCCCGCTAATCACACTACTTTCACCCCTGGCTGCAGAAATCACTCAGGCGTGACTACTATCTACCACCATGACATACTGGCAGTGGTCCACGGAGTGCATCTAGCTCTCTAACAAACATTGGGCAATGGCTGCAACAGCGCGTGCCACTAGAGACCAGCAATGGTTATAAATAGCTCATTACTACCCTCTCCTTCAAGTATGTCATAAAACATATTTCAGCAAATCTGCATCTACTTCCTCACAAGTGTTTCATGAGAAAAAAAAATGTCAGATCACCTGTGTGTCTTAATACAAGCATTTCATTTCACTTGTCAGTTTTTTTCACCAACAGGTATGTTTAAATCTTTTAAAAACGTTGTTTCATAAACATGGCTGATTGTGAAATTCCTCTAGTTTTGGCTATCTTCTTCTACAAATTATTCCAAACATTTTCTCCGCATAAGTTGCTAATTAGAACAGTCTAATCTCAAGTAAGTCTTAATCAGAAAATTAATCTTAGCATAATCTGGGCTCATCAGCTCAAACTACTTTGGTATTTGAAAGTCACAATTATAACTATCACATATGCAAAGTAAATATTTTTTGAAATTTTCTGGGATATTTCAAAACTCAGTGGGCAAAATAGACTCATAGTCCTTGTCCTTCTGAATAACAGATGGAAGCAGGATGGTCTGAAAAAAATCATGTGATCTTTGAACATCAATTGTGTGTCAAAGGAGAAAAAGTGAAAGACAGGGGAAAAAACCCCAAAAAAAACAAGTTAGATACGACAGGAAAAAAGGTGTTCATGCAAGTCACCTTTGATTAGCAATCAGTTCTTCCAAGCATCATTCCATGTTAGGTACAGAGTCAACACTATCACACTGGATGATGCTCTCACTAAGGAAGTACTTGTCAATGTTTAATGGATGACTTTGATAAAAACATCTTAGTAAGCACTTTGTTGAGAGGATCAGCCATTTCCTTGACCTCACAAGCACCTCTTCAAGTCTGATCCCTTTGATCAAGGTCACCAACATGTTTTATTTCTCTCATCTGATCTCCCAGACCCTTGTACCTTCCTGATGGACACTTGACATGTACGTTGTGAACACTTGATGCTGGGAGATGATACTGTTGATGTGGTCAGTGTTGACCCCTAATGACCTCTTGTCATCGGAGGTCAATCCAAATACAGGGGTATTTTCCTTGTTCGTGTAAACACTGGACATGTATAACATGTACCCACAGTAACCTAAACAGTGATTTCTATACCACAGATCAGATACACTTGTTTCTAACTTACTGATGAAAGCCTAAAGTCAGCTGTCATAGCTTGTCAGATATAGTACTGTATACTTAATTTTCACCTCAACAATAAGGGCAAATATATCTTGACAACACAATTAATACACAACATACTATATAGTCATAACAATTTGAGGTCAAAGTTTATGCTGGGTTAATATGGATTTTACCAATTAAGTTTGACTTAATTGGTTAAGTTTGACTTAATTGGCAAAAGTTTTCCGCTATACAGTATTTCACTCCAGTCTCCTACCTGTCAAAACTTAACATGGTTTTCTATTGCACAAATTAAAATGTAGTGTACCCTCCATTTGGATCACATACAAACCCATGTGAAAACTCTGTCTATTGGGAGTGATAGATATAAAATATAAAAGATTATAAAAACATTTTGGGGTTATATTTATCTTTTTCAACACATCATCGTTGGGTACAAATTCCGTTAATACAACTATTATTGTCTAATGACTATCCCCCGTGGCTAATTAGTCGCCTTATCACACATAGGGATAAACACAAGATTGCTTTTCCATCAACTCCGACCAGTAGAGGAGCTTGATGTCTTATCTGTATAGACCATATAGGTAAACTCGCCACCGCAGGTAAACGACACAAGACAGCGGCCTTTCATCCTAGATAGAGTTTTAAATTCATGAATATATAAATATCATATGACAGTGAAATCGTGAGTGGATGAGTGCAAGCCACGTGTTGTGCAGCAGACCATGGCAATGAAGTGTGGCGGACAACTTACGTATTTCATTATCCACGCTCTAATGATTTCATATATCTGTATAAAAATGTTGAACACCTGCCTTGAATACTTTACACTGGCTCATGTCACTGAAATAAGTACAGCTAAGAGTAAACGATCAGGCAAAACACAGTAAGATTTGTGCCTATTCAGCTTTCACCTTGGGGTGACACCTGTATCCCACCTGTACCTGTTCAAGTGTTGGGGTCAAACTTCCCACACAATGACAAGACCTTAAGTACTTCAACAAAATAATTTGACAACTCACAGATTTAATCACAATGTACATTATGAAAAAATATAGTTTTAAGTCAACTAAAGAAAATATTACATGATAAAGGTACCGATGTAATCTAGGGAGAAAGTGAGAACAGTGTTACCTATCTAACACTGTGTAGTAGTTATTAATACAGGATATATTAAACCCCTCAAGGTTTATTAATAAAAGAATTACTAAAAATACAATGCAAGTTACAAACTGACACTTTAATATGTATATATATACACAACATTGTATATGTGCTGTCATGCCGTATAGTCTGTTTGTGTCATTCTTAGTCTCCATCAAAATGGGAAGTTATTTTCAGATTTAGTATCTATTTGGTATGTATAAATACAGCTCTAAGATCTGAACCAGTGCATACCTGTGTGCATACAGGCATATCATGGTCGTTAATTCACCTGTTCAGACATTCAGAAATATAATCCACAGATCTGGTTGTGATGAAAACCTTAGGTAAAAGTGTATACTCCATCATCTTAACAACACATATAGGTATTGTATTTACACTTCAAAACTAGGCAGTCATATACAAGTTAGTAACAACACATATAGGTATTGTATTTACACTTCAAAACTAGGCAGCCATATACAAGTTACCTGGTTGTGATGAAAACCTTAGGTAAAAGTGTATACTCCATCATCTTAACAACACATATAGGTATTGTATTTACATTTCAAAACTAGGCAGCATATACAAGTTAGTAACAACTTTCTTACAGTAGCACCTGTCCAAAGTGAAGACTTAATAAACCAGGAACCTGTGTAAACCAGACCTTTAGCTTGCATCATAATCATTTTGTATTCCTTCATATATCTTGTCTTACTGCATATAAATTGATCTGTAAAATCAGAAAACTTGTCTCCGAACAATATTTGAACTCTGGTATTCGATCTATTTAACTCTTTCATCCCTTGAAGACACATTTGAACTCTTCTAATTCAAAGGTTGGAATAGCTCATTGTAAAATTTCAGGGGTAAATGAGTTTAGTCAAGTTTGGTACTCTGACTAGTCAGTATCAAATAAATGTCCTTTTCATACACTTCATCTATCTGCTGATTGGTTGAAAGAAAAAGTAATTGCAATATACAAAATTAGTCTTTTCGTTTCGCATAAGAACGAACATATCTGGTCTTTAGGAATATGATAAAAATCATATCTGGTCTTTAGGAATGAAATGAAAACTTAGTGACATTTTCTGATTTGTCACATGACAAAGAAGAGATGCTACAACACTAATGGTTAGAAGTAATGGCCAGGGTTAGCAGCCAACCCCAGACTCGTTTGTTGTGATAGCTCTGATTAGTCCCGTCAATAAACCACAAAATATCCATTACATTAAATTGATTAACTCCCTCTGTCATGATCTTGCAATGTTCTGTAATTTCATACATTTTTTGGCCATAATTCCCTATCAGTCTGTCACTGGACACATCTGTCTCATGGCTAGCCAAGATAGGGACTCCCAAAGGGGCCAGTGACAGCCAACCTTTGTCACCTGGCCAGGCCGAGACAGAACTGAAAGGTCAAGGGGTTGGACCAAGGTCAAATCATAAAACAGATATGTTGCATAAAGTGTGAACTGGGAGCAAGTGGTCAACGATCTAAGATATAATTGAGGTGGGATCAGCTTGATGTCCAGTTAGACCATCAGATGGTCACTCCAACTGTATTGTGTTCTCATGATAGAACAGGTCAAAGTTCACCAGAGCATCCTTCTGTTGGCGGTAGTTTCCAAACAAAAGAACAAAAGCATTAATTTTACAAAAAATATGAATTTTGTATGTACAATGTATATATGTAATATGGCAGAAAATAATTCGTTTAACCTTTTTGAATTTCCTTCCAGTTTATATCCCTGGCGACACCAAACTTGACAAGGATGAATGATCTTACTAAAACATCAAACCTTGAAGCCTCACCAGCTGGTTTAGCCGGTAAAGGGTCATCAACGTTTCCTATAGAGCACTATAACTTCCAACGACATGCCCAACTGACCACTGATTTGGGACAGAGAGGGGCGGCAGTGTTCCTTCTGTCCAATTACTTCAGACTTTTCAATGTTGTACTGGCCGATTACCTGTCTTTCAATTCTATGCATGTTTCTAACGATGTGGGGACAAAGATGTGGGGCGGACTGAATGCTCAGAACACAATCTTTATCCTCTGTAGAAATTACATTAAAATTGTACCTTTAAGACTATTATTAACAAGATTCATCCTAAACATTTTAAAATGTGATCAATACTGTGCTAGAGTTTCACTTAAAACACTCATATAATAACTAGGTTTAACCTTCTAAATAAGAATTCTGTATAAGAAAGAAAATATTTTTTTTACAAAAGAAAATTTGAATATGATCATCTCAATGTAAGAAACAATTCAAATGATTTTTTTTCAAAATTTCCTGTACAACTGCAGACGTGTTTTAAAACAATTCATCATCTGATGCAAATAACATGTATGCAGAAGAATTCTATCGTTGAAATAACTCATCGCTAAAAGTACTCATTACTTAATATGATTATTTGTATATGGTTCGCTCATTATAGCTAGAGATGATTGTATTTAAGTATAAAACGCAAATAAATTGTTCAACTAAAGGTGCACCAGTTCACTTGTACTGAGCAAGGTTAGAAAAATAAACCTTGAAATCACCTATGAATTTCTCCACAGGTGTTGTACCTAGGTAATTGGCTGTATTTGTTCATTGATAGTTACAGAAACATTACCAAAGGAAATTTAAATCTAAATTGTTTAATTACTCATATAGTCAACATGTTTATAATTGGTATAACCAATCTAAAGAATTCCAATTCCAAAATTTCAGAATAACTAATCTGTCAAATACTTGTGATAATAATAAACTAATAATTTTTGTGTCAGGCTTGATTTTGGAAGAAAAATTGTCAATAAACATAAATAAGACACTTTATTCGATTTTATATGAATGTTTTGACCATAACCAAGCATGGCAAAATGCACTTCAGGTAAGCTACATGTACATGATTTCTTTAGGTTTAGGTTATAATATATATAACAGTCATAATATAAGTTATTCAATCTAAATAAAATAATTACTCCCACAAACACCTTAGGTTTCCTCACTCCCCACTCGTTAAATAAACCCACCAGGAGTTGGGGAACATTTTTGGTTACCTACTAGTGGGTAACATCCTGGATGTTATTTCATTGGTCAATCTTCTAATTAAGATGTAAAGTAACAATGCTTTGTGACGTCATCTTCCCCAAACTTGTGACAGTTGATTGTCATGTTCACTTAAGTCTCGTTAGTTAATTTTCAAACTGTAAAAGACACTGTAAACCTCTTGTCTTTATACAATTTCACTAATTAACTAACTTAAGTTAAATAAACATGATAACCAACCAGCACTCGTTGGGGAACCTTTATTTCATACTTAAATTTCTGGTTTGTATTGGTTCTGCAATAATATATTAACAAATACCGTATAGCCGGGATTATATTTTTTTTGCAATTTTGCATGTCAATAACGTGATCACGAAAAAAGTTCACATGTCTAGATTGCTAAATTAAAATCTAGATAGATTCAATTTTCGGTTAAAATGGTGAAAATTTAAGCCCACATAAATAACCTTTTATACGGTACATCAAAATGTATGTGGAGAGGTTTATAGATTATAAGCTGTTGGTTGAGGTCTTCAACCATGTTTAGTACAAAGCACACTGTAGCACTAAAGTGCATGAAAAAATGGAACCAAATATCAAAATGTCTTTCCAAAATAAACATTACCAAGAGGACACTATCAAAAAAGAAGATGAGTGTGTGAAATATCTGCCAGGGGGTATTGCTCTAATAGGTTCTATGACAGTTGAGTCGACAACTGTAATATTTCTATCAGATCAATGTTTAAATGTTTATTTTACGAACATGCCTACATGCTTCTTCACATTTAAAAACACTATATCTGATTTATAAATGCCTGCATGAAGACATTGCAGTAGTTTATGGCATCATTTCCAAAGGTCTTACATTGCAGAACATTTAAAACCTGATCCTCATTAAACTCAGTTAATGTTCTTATCATCCCTGTAAATCGGAGTACGTAAGAATTTGTCTATCCTGCATGTCGCTCAATCACCGTTTTAAATTAAGACATTATGCATAGATATAGCTTGCACTGCACCCTTGATGCTCTTTGTGCCCCACTCCACCCATCTTAATAAAACGGGTACACTGTCAGTGCCGTATCCCTACCAGTATACACTAAACCTAGGAGCACACTAAGACCCCCATCTTCCACACACCAAATATACATTCTACATTTAAAACATCATTGACAAGTTCTTTTTAAATCCAAATGTTCATGAAGATGAAGCCTCTATCAATTACCTCTGAAATCGAAAGCTTTAAAACCGGGAAAAAACGCGGAGGCTACATAACATTTGCAAAGTTGTGCACCATAAAGCTCGTACAGAACTGTACCCTGATTGGGACGATGATACGGGCAGACTTGATCACAACCATACATCACACACTAATCTGTTTAATTGCTTGGCAGCTCCTAGGTCAAATGGGATTGAAAACCGTGTCAAAGGTCATAGAGTTGCCAAACCCACCTATCAAACTAGGGGTTAGATGTGGAGTGGGGTTGGAGTATAAGGACCCTCCATTGGATGACATCAGACAATGCTCATAAATACACAATGCCAACATCTGTAACGGTGAGGTACGGATCGTTCTCCGACACACAAAACAAACAAACCTAATGACACAATATTTAGACATGCAATGTGAGCAACACTCATCACAATTGTCTGGTCAAATACCCTCTAATCCTAAATCGAACCTGCGGAAGAAAGCAGGAAATGAATGGAAAAGTGACGGCATTTAATAGCGTCAGCACCGATCTGTAATCAAATTTCATCCAGGGAAACCATTAAAGATCAGCAAAATCAATTGCAAAATATCAGTGACATTGTATTAACAAATGAAATATTTCAATCATGTCATAATTCATTACTATCATTTGATTATCTTTGAAAGCAGTCTAAGACAAATGGTCTAAACACAAAATTGAAAACGAAAAAGTAAAATATTTTTCCAGTGATATAATAAATGTGTCAGTATTGTTCATTTTTAGAGCATGAAGTTACATGGCTCTATACAAACTGTGACTACAAGCATCACATTCCAGGTATATAGGTTCGTGAAGGACTTTGGCAATTATGGACATTTTCAATGTAAAGCAAAAGATAAAAGCATTGGCGACTGTGAAATCATTTTCAATCATTAATGGTTCGATCATAAAAAGTGAAATTTGATTGACATTTGATATCTGTTAGACAATGCACAAGGCCATATACACGTGTACAATCAGTGACACGACACAATGGTAAAGGCCGTGCCATCAGACTGAGATTGTATAACTTGCCTGATTGGTGATTTGTGGGTAGGGTGCTAGGGTAACCACACACTGCGGGTTCAGGGGTGTGCGGCACCACACACTGGCCATATGGGACCCTCACTCACCACGTGCAATCCCTCCTAATTAGGTACATTGCCATGCCAACAGCACGCCTTCCATACTGTCTCCAACAAAGATGACACAGACACGTCCTTGCCGTTACATGATGTGTTGATAGAATGATAAGTTTAATATATTGTCATTAAGTCCCTCTACAATCTTTCAAACATGAATAATATAATTGTTTTATATCTTATGACATATTTTATTATGAAATATCAAATTTTTAACAACAAACAGAACATACTATCTAATCCTGAAAAGGATTTCAACTTGGAGCATCAGTGCCTTACCTTGTCTTAAAAAAAATAAAAAATAAAATATCATTTTTTTTAAATAAAACAGAAATTAAAACATAATATGTCATTCAATTTTCTAATCTTGGAATAGGTTTCAACTTTAAGCTTCAGTTTTTTGTCTTTGATGCAAAGAATTCTAATATATCTGACATATACTATATACACTTGTTAAAAACTGTATACCAGGTATGTGGTTGTATGACCAACAGAAATTGTATAAAACAAGTATTGCATACATCAGAATATTTAAGCTCATCTCACTAGCTTTGCTGCAGGTGGTATACAAATATCAACTGTCAGACTGACAAACTCACTACACACATTTAGATAAGACGAACAAATTGTGAAAAATTCAGCTGATTCCAGATACTGTTAAAAAATCTACTAGCTAATTAACTAAAAATATCACTTTCTATTTCTGTTTTTTTTTTCATTTGCTGAATAATTTAAGATTTGGATCTTTCTAGATGCCTTTCTTAACGACAAGTATGACATTGTATAACCTACAAACCACAAAGTTGTTTCAGGTGCGCATTCTGTTTTGAAAAAAATCTTCAAATATTTCATAAATTATTTAGTGACAATCACTGAAATGAATAATTAAAATGTTCCTTTTTTCTCTAAAAGAAAGGATTTAAAAAAGAAGTGATATCCTCCTGTGCTGCTGTCCTCCTATAAAATACAGTTGGATATTATTTTATGCCACCATCAAAGTTACTTAAGGTTTTTCACCTGTACAAGCAAAGTTCGTCAGGAAACCATTATAACCACTTATAAAGGACTCTAAAATAGCTGCCAACCAGCCCTTGTAAATATCTTTGATACGACTGACTGACTTCAACTCGGTAACTGAACTGAAAGCTCTGTAGCTAACAATGGACTTCCATCAGCAAATGACTAACAAAAAAAATGACAAAACTTGACAATCAATCACAGTTAAACAAATGCTTTCCTGCAGTAATTACAATAATGGGCAATGGAAATCAAACTTTAAACCATTTCCAATCCTAAAACTCAATTCCCCCCTGTGTACTTCATGGTTGCAGCGCTAGCCAGCAATTTACCTCGCCTGTCGGGGTTTGCTGTCTTAAACAAAAGTTGGCTATTATTAAGGCACCCTCTTGTGTTACTATGAAACCAGTCCAGCTGATTCTGATAAATAAATAAAATCATTAGCTTATATCTTGGGTCAGTCAAATTAAGTTAATGTGAATATACAATTCTTGTCATACACATGGTACGATTATCTTTTAGTGTTTTGGTTAAATTTTCTATTATTTTGCCTTTGTCCCAAATTTCTCTTTATGTTCCGTTCATTATATTTCTTTCCAGATTCCTAATTTTCTGATAAGATATTAGGACATCGATTTAAACACAAAACAAATGTTTTTTGAGATCATTTACTGTCAAAACCATTAAAACTAATGTTAGCGAAAACTAGAACACTGGCAGGTCAGCAAGTACCATTTCCCATTAAGTATGAACAAAATCAAACTAACAGAAGAATAGTTTAGCCGTATTTGTTTTATTAGCCGTATTTGTTTTAGCCAATCAGAAGCCATGGTGGCCATCTTGGATTATAGAATCCAGATTATGTGTCCTTATTCACTATGTAGACTATCAGCTATGTATCAATTGCCATGAACAAAATTGTACCAAAAGAATAAAACTTATAGCTGTATTTTTTAATGTCTCAGCCAATCAGAACAATAGAGGTGACCTTCACCAGCCACCATTTTGGATTTCTGAATCCTGGTAATATCATATTATTCACATAGAATATCCATCAAATATCATTTACAACCAAAATGAGTACTGTTGGGTCAGAAAGGGAAATACAGTGTATATTTTATAGTAGATACTAGATAGTCCCTGTTCCATTTTTATTAAGTGACTATGACCTTAGACATTTGCTAAATCCCTGTTGTCAGTATTGAACATCTACATATAGTTCAGAAATTTTAGACTTTTGGATTCTGACATAATCGCCAGGAACCAAAGTGTTGTTGGAGTAACAGACAGACGGACGGATGCCTTGATTACTATAATGCACCAGCATCTTTGATGCGGGGCCCTAATTAATTATTTTCTTTCATGAAATTGACAAGTTGCGAGTTAATGTCAGTTTTATATACATTCAGATTTAATACCATACTTTTATATGAAAATACCTAACGGCTACGAAATATAGTTTTCTTATATTGTTGGGATTTATCAGAATTTCTTGTATTACTTACCAGGTAAAAGATTTCTGACAAATAATTTCATTTAAATAGTTATTTATTCTAATTCTCAAAATTTACTAATGGAGTTATATACTTCACAAAAATTTGAATAGTGTGCACCACATACAGTAAACTATGTCCATTTTCACACACAACAAAATCTATCTAGCTTTACACAAATCTTTTTCTCCGTCGTATTTAATTTCTTGCTGATCACGCAGCTAATCCAATTTCCTACTCATTTAATCAGGTAATGAGTTCTCCCAAAGGGAGGCAACTGTCTTTTTGCCACTAAATTTGACACCTCCCTGGGAGGGTTGTATCAGGGAACATCTGTCTTTAGTGATACTATTGTGTCATAAGCTGATTCAGGCACAAGCCACCCTACTTGCTCTGTAATCAGATCCACCAAGCTTCAGTCAAAATTAACCCAAACTTGAGAATTTTTCAATAGAGATTATTGTTTTTTTATGTCTCCCTGGATGTAAACGATACTGATTTTGGTAAATTCCTTTGGTATTACAATGGTGTGCCCCTTTATGTGTTTGTCCATTTCTCCAACTCTTTCTCTTCTACTCCAATTGAATTCTCTACCATATAACATGTGTCTTCAACTATCTAGTATTTCAATTATATTCTCTATTACCTGGTATATTACTGTAACAATGTCCTGTACGTTTATAATGTCTCTGCTAGGGATCAAAGAACTCGGGTAACTTAGCCTGACACTACACAGAATCAGCTGAAGAAAAGGTCTCCCTATCGGAACCAGTAGAAAGAAGCTTGTATTTAAAAAGGGTATTGTTACATGTGACCCCCACTATTATATCTCTGGTATTTCATTAGAATTAACCCATCATATTATCTTGGATATTTTTATATCCATTCATCTTGTGCTTCTATAGTACATGTATGTACACTTCCTCTAGTATTTCTATAGTATGTTCTGTTCCTCTAGTATTTCTATAGTATGTTCTGTCCCTCTAGTATTTCTATAGTATGCTCTGTTCCTCTAGTATTTCTATAGTATGCTCTGTTCCTCTAGTATTTCTATAGTATGTACAATTCCTCTAGTATTTCTATAGTATGTTCTGTTCATCTAGTATTTCTATAGTATGTTCTGTTCCTCTAGTATTTCTATAGTATGTTCTGTCCCTCTAGTATTTCTATAGTAT
>JAUMHH010156789.1:0-18283 GCA_032359455.1 Chlamys rubida | reverse complement strand
CGTGGGCGGGGGTGAAGGTTGTTGGACGTGTGTGGGCGGGGATGGGGGTTGGTGATATTGAATAACTAAGGCTGTAAATACCGTCACGTGGCGAATGACGCTATTGTATCCGCAGTTATCATGTAAAATATGTGAGATGTGTGACAAGATGTTGTTGTTTCTCCTTTTTCTGCTTCGTGACCACCATCAAATACTCATTTTATTATTTAACGCTTATACAAAAACGAACGGTTATTGTTGCCATGGTTACCATCAGACGTTTATCGAATCAATGATAACAATATCGACTAATGAAATTGGTTTGTGCTATAAAGTTTAGTTTGGTTTGGTTTAATTTTGTTTAAAGTCCTATTACCAGCTAAGACCATTTAAGGACGTGCCTCCATGTGTGAAATATATACTTGATTGTGTGTACATTATTGTATGTGTGCTGGAGACAGGGTATGCTATTGTATTTGCCTCCTTGCGATAGCGCTGATGTGATGGCGACTTAAAAATGCTACCTCACTGAAATACCATGCCGAAGACAGCGATCACAGCCTGACACCTGACACATTATACTGCGAGTAAACCAGCTGTTGCCATTACCCTTAATGCTGAACATAAAGCAGAGAATAACAACTGCCATTCATGAGGTCTTCGGTATGTCCGACAGAACCCATTGCCTTCTTCGCTTAGGCGAACGTTCAACACTTAGGCCTAAATGTAAGGTATTGCCAAGTAAGGGGGTAGTATGACGTAGAGATCAAATAGTGATCTCAAATGTTACAATGGGTCACTTTTGAGTCTCCAATAGGGAGCAGAAAAAAATCCCTTTTTTTGCAGGGGGATCCCGCATTAGTTGCCTCTTATCAGAAGCGGAAGGTTGCAACACGTGTACTCTTTTCGTGATCCCCGATATTTTAAGACGTGGTATATTTTAGTCTGTAGATTAATGGCCAGAAATTCACTTTTGGAATCTTTTTTTCTTAAATCTTGATATTTAGTTTTTGCAAGCGCAAAGATAAAATGCTCCAGTGGGGGACATTCTCACAAACGAAAAAGAACGCATTTAGAATTGTTGCAGCTATTTTGGCGCTTTATATCCACCTTATCCTGTTGGTACTTGTTTATCTATAGTCTCTGTACTTTTATCACCACAGCCATGATCTATTTACATCCGGGTTTATTGTTGAGAGCACATGGTGCTGACGTCCAAACTAGGTTATGAAGGAACACATAGTGAGTTTCATAATGAAGAAAAGGCGTCTATCTACAAAACAATGCACAATCGTAATTGCATGCTATTCAATCACAATAAAGGAACCCTGGGAGGTAGGTATTGCATGGGGGACAAACCTAGAATCCCTTCACGATAGTAAATACGGAATAGGCTTCACACTGTTGTGTCCGAATGGCAGATCTATCGATTTTGAACGCCTGTATGAGCAATGATTGAACTTCTTAGACGATGTTGTCGTCCTTACAAACGTACTAAACCTCCTGCTTGGTCAGCTGTGAGATATGCCCTTAATCACTCCTTCGATTGGCTTAGGACATTTGATAATCGTCATTGCTTTAACAAAATGACGAAGGCAACAAGGACTTTCTCATTACTTTTTTCCCCACTTTTTCTATATGTTTAACGCCCTAGAAATAGCTAATGCCATATGAAGACGGATTCATGCGGGGACACTTCCAAACAAAGTGTATAGGAGGCGAACTAAAAAATGAAGGTCCGAAATGTTGGGGGAAGCAAATCACAGGGGGAAGCAAATCAATTTAAGTTTCTTCGATGCCCCCTAAACGGAAGATAGAACAAAAACGATGGACCTAAAGTATCCTCTATATTATTCGTCTATTGCTATCGCATGCAGAGGGATACGACGGGTGTTTTCTTTCCCTGAACGTGAAAGTGATGACAACATGCATGGATGATCGTTCGAATCAGGACAAACGTTACAATGACAACGACAATAACTTATACATGTAGTTGAAAGCAAGGCTTCCGTGCCATATCGCCAACTGGACATTCTACGGTATGAAGTACTTTTATAACATGTTAGCCTACTAGTTTATGTTTAACACGCCAAGCTTGTTTGTTAAAAGATTCAGAATGAATAAGATACATCCCGTGATATTAATCTAGTAAAACTAAACCGACATCCAAAGAGATCTCTAAAGAAATGTCATGACCTTTTTCTCAATCTGATATAAAGCTTTTAAAGGCTTAGCCATTGGCATTTTGTCGTTAAAACGCTGAATTGAAAAAAAATACATAAGATTGGGTTTTAAAGGATTGAATAACGACAAGAAACACTTTTGTAAAAAAAAACATAATCTCTTGAGAAACCTGCAGAAATAAATAAATCCCCTCTCCATTTGACATTTAAATACGTTTAACCCCGACATAAAGTAAAATCCTCGAAAATCTTACCTTAAATGCAGTTCAGTAGGAGAACAAAAATATCTCTTTAAGCATTTGCTGAATTGATAAATTTTAATCGCTTACCAGGTATATAATTTAACATTAATTTTAGAATGAAATCGCCAAAAGTTTGGTCGCAAAGATAACCAGCTATACAGTTTCTTAGCGTTATAAGTACAAATACGGCATAAACAGCTCCGACCTAAATAGGGAAGTCATTATCTATCTTTATAATCGAGCCGCATTAGTTGTACATGTCGAAACCTATCTGCACACTAATCCCCCATCACGTTTGCATGGGAAGACGGGCTCTCAACAACATGCTGTGTAAACAAACAGGGGGCTCAATCGTAATTGATGTAGCCGGTCGAGGACAAAATCACACGTGGAAATGGATTGTTCACAAACGTATTAATTATTGATAATCCCCAAGATATAACACTCGGAAAATACAGGGTATAACATTGGAACACTAGGGAAATATCGATTCGGCAAAAATCGGAATCCATAATCAAACGATGTGTGCCGAAATGAGCCGAGAGTTGCAATTACTTGTCCATATCGATGCTAGTTTTAGAAAATAAAATTATATTTCATAATTGATTCATGGTGTGTCAGTATTAGTTAAAAAGTTACCACTTTAGCAAAAATGCTTCTAACATGTTATGCAAGAATTTTGATAAATGTCCCTTTTAGAATATTTTAGAGATAATTGATATGCATTGCATACGAGGTACACTTACAATTTTACTGGAGAGTTTGTGAAACAGTGTTGGGAATTATAACCTAATTTGTAATAGAAATATTGAAAATATCAATATACATAGTCCTTATGCAAGAACATTTATTTCATAATTACGAATCCCACTAGGATTGTGGGGAAATAGTTTACGACCAGATCGTATGCAGCGATAAGTATATGGGCTCCCATTTTGTGGGAAGGGGGGGGGGTGGTTTGGAGAGAGGGAGAGATATTTTCCGTGTCCTCTGCTGAGAAACAATTGAAAAGGCCCATATTGGTCTACTGCATCCACTACTGTATTCAGAGACACTCAACTTTTGACTTTCTTCATAGTATTAGTGTACCTCGCTGTATACCTACGTTGTATCCATTTCCTACCACGTGATCAATGTATGACCTGTTCAACCTTCTGACCTTAAACGACCTTAATTGTCTTTCATTTTAATATGTTGTTCAGTTATTTTAGTCCTCGCAAAGCCACTAATTAGTCTTAGATGACGCTGTCGAAAAGTAAGATACCGCTCGCAGGTGTGGGGATGTGGTAACAGATCAATATTAGTGACTTCAGTGTCCAATGAGCAAAGGACACAGTTAAGAACACCTGCTTCTGTAGGGGAGACCCTCATGTATCGCCTCATATGAAAATATAATCTTATTTATTTTACAAAAAAATTGGAAACAAGTTTTCTTACT
This sequence comes from Chlamys rubida, assembly GCA_032359455.1. Taxonomy (NCBI): domain Eukaryota; kingdom Metazoa; phylum Mollusca; class Bivalvia; order Pectinida; family Pectinidae; genus Chlamys; species Chlamys rubida. The sequence goes on along the minus strand of JAUMHH010156789.1, from coordinate 14,441 downwards.
TATATTAATCACTCTTGTTGGCCCAACATGTGGTTTAATTTTGGAGGAAAACCGGAACACTTGGAGAAAACCCTCATACGATGGAATGCAGTAGGCCTATTCTTTCAAGGAACCTCTTGGTACTTAAGAGAACAATTTAAAACGTATTTTACATGTAGCTAGTACTACAAAGTCGTTATGTTTCTTGATGATGAATTAGAATAAGTGTGTAACTGACGTCAGTTTTGAAGCAGGAACCATCAACATATCAGATAATAAGAATCTACATTGAAGGACCATGACCAGAGACGGAATTACCTGAGAATACATATGTATTGTCCTCTTAGAAAGTATTCAAACTTCATGAAGATTTGACTAGAAATAGTGATAGTGAAATAAGTGAGCAAAAATATCAGCCAATCAAATTCAAGCAATCGGCCTTGGATAACAATGACTTTTGTCTGAAGACACTGAAAGTAAATAAAGATGTCATACTCATACCGGGTACTCCAACTTCATGAAGTTTGGTGGGTATAAGGTTAAAATTAATTATTTTGTCACAAAGAACAAACGGAAGTGATAATTGTAACGGACGGACAGACAGACGGAAACCATTACTGAACACCTCACTGAAGGCGGAAGTTTAAAAAGTCATAAAGTACAAAACGGTCGCATATTGATCAAAGCTCTTGTCTGCAGGAAAAATTGCTCAAAAGCATCTATTGATGCACTGATTGAACCGCCTTTTATGACATGCCATTTTCGAATAACATAAACAGTAATATTTTATATATCGTCCAACATTTCCTACGGGTTATGAGCATGGACGCAATAGTCTCTGTAAATGTCATGGCATAATGGATATAATCTACCTGTGTAATGTTTTTTGTTCGCGTGAGCGTAACCAATATGTCCAGCACAATGCCCTTAACTACAGTCTAATAACCGCCTCTCTCAGATATAACACCGCGACTAATTACGTCATTGCCTCGTTCTGACTAATCAAAATCACGACGCAATTTGACATTTACTGACTCCAGTTACCAATAAGGATGCAACGAGCACCCCCCAAATTACATAATGTTCTCGCCTGACCAATAACAATCAAGCATGCGTTGTAATTTTATCTTCCTTGGTTTTATTTCATTTATCCATTGCAGGTAGCAACATTTACAAAAAACTATTCTTGTTAGACAGAATATAACCATATATGGAAGCGCCGTAAAGTGTGGTTGATAAACAGTATTTGGTTAAGTGTCAAATGACTTTATATAGAAATTCAGCCGTTTCTTTTCAGTTATGTTTACACCAAATACCACAATTACTTGAAACAATTGCCAATCTTCTGAAAATAATTCAGCTGCGATTCAATTTGAACATAAGGTCAAATTCTTTAGGGATATGGACGAAGCAAATTCCGATTCAACATTTAAATGCAGATCAAAAGTACACAGATCGTGACCGGAATGTTTCAAGAAGGTTTCGCTAGTGGTAATTAGAAAAAACGCGTGCTCGAAAAGAAAAGAAGTTGATCGCTAGGATTGAAAGAGGTAAAAAGCAGCGAGTCACGAATACCATAGTCTCGTTAATGGTGGAAGATCTCGTTATGGTCTAAAAATCTATAGTCCCTTTGGATGTTAAGATACTGAACTTTAGCACGTTAGGTTCCCCTTGCACTGATAGTAGACCATTCTCATGTCTGGACCGGTGATTAAGTCGTGTATGCTACAATAACATGTCAAATTGTTTGATGCTGAAATCCTCTGTATACTGCCATGCTCCTTTCGGTACTTCGCGTGACTTAAGCTGAGTACATTTACTTGTAGATATATCTGTCTGCTACAAGGTACTCGACGACACATCATGGAAAACAGGACGTGGATAATAATCGGCTGCGTAAGTCACTGGAAAATTGTGTAGTAACCAAATTGTACTTTAGATCTACAGTATGTAGATGCCTGTTTGGAAGCCCCAGTGTATTGGTATTGTCTAGAATCGGTTGCGCTCAAGCCCTAGAGTAAGTATTTAAAAGCCCAAGGTTAGAGAAATGCACTAGAATTTGTAATACGTATATCCCAAAGCATACGGATGCGGATGAAAATCGGTGTCACTGAAATGAGTAAACATCCAATGGCAAAGAAATAGGGACAATGCATGGTGGATCTGGGTTAGAATCTAATGGGATATACATATGTATTTACTTTCATGATCTAACAGGTTTTGAATAGCAGTTTTATTTTGTTTGTATTTTGACAGCACAAAAAAATACATACAATTCATAAACCTGCTGCCAAACTGAAAAAACATATGTTTACATGTACTTCCGGTTGGACCAAAATGTATTGATAGTTTTGTACCTTATGGATTAAATCATGTAGTTCTTTACATTACGATTTACCAGCAATAAATGTGCGACTTCAAGTCGACAAAGATGAACAATAAAATGGCCTATTCAATTTGTCAACTTTGTAATACTTGTTCAATTGAGTGTACAAAAATATATCTTATGACGCCAGCGGTCTGAAAATTACAGGTTCTAGTCGAAATTATATGGTACAAATCACACACCTTTCATGAATAAAAAAATACTAAGATCTGACGTTTTTTATAAATAATGTAAATGCTCTGCTTTCAGGAATTCACGTCTACGATATTAGCATATCTGGAGCATACAAAACCTCCGGAACTGTCTGCTGACCCTGTCGTTAAAATGTCTAGTCTTAAGACGTGAAGTCGGCTGTAGATGTATGAACAAGGTATCTCAAAACTCTGGTTATGGTTGTCGATTAGATAAGGGATGTATCCACTGGTTGAGTATCCAGCATCCCCGTCCTGCTAATGTCGTGTCGTGCCAAAATGACATCACTAATGATACATAAACAATATTCTTTGTTAATAATAGAAGCATCACTTCACATCAAATTTCGCGCGGAGCGAGACACTTGATACAAGTAATGCATCTGGTATCGACAAAAATTTGTTTATATTATAAATCTTAGCCAATTATAGTGGTAATTTATGATAAATTGAAGGCTTCAGATAACAATTTAATGTTGCATTTGCTATAAAAGACATAGTAACAAGCATGATGTTTTGTTGCCATAGCACGGCAGTGGTTCGGTAATTGGTTGTTTGGTGTGTCATTATTTTACGTATTAGCTAGCCTTATATTGGGGCATTGACCACAAATAATGGTACCAGTCGCTAGCTGTTTAGAGTATCCACACACATTTGGACATTTCACATATCGTGAAAACGGGTAACTAGAGATATATATAGGGAGAAACTGCAGATAAGAAAGAGTAGGAGAGAGGGAGAAGGAAAGATAGAGAAGGAAAGATAGAGAAGGAAAGAGAGGAAAGGAAAGATAGAGAAGGAAAGAAAGAGAAGGAAAGGGAGGAAAGATAGAGACCCCAAACACAATAATGTGCAAATGGCAGTAGATCAATTGTGGACTTTTCGGTGTCAACGCAAAAACAAAAAAACATTTTGCAGCCATATTTGTTACCTCTAACGTTATTCCCTATATTTAGGTATGCGCCGTTAAACATTACACAGTAGGATGCGTTTCACGTAAGTCGGATGGGGAACGAAATATTGTCGTAGAAAATGATATTTCTAGTATCAACAAAAGTGTTGTCTATAATGTTTTATTGTTAATTTCAGTGGTATATATAGATGCTTTGTGTTTATTTTTAGACGCAAGTTCAACAAAATAATATTTCATACGGTTTCTGTGAAAAAAGAAGCAAGCGTTTCATTTTGTCGTGCATGTTACAGGCACTGGATAACAAAGACGTCATCAGCACCTCTTTGTGACGTCACCAAACAAGCTACTGAATCAACAAAACGAAACAGAGGAAATTGGCAATAAATCATTGCTTAGCATCAAGAGCTATATCAGGAAGAACGTTAACATGGCGTTCCCTTTTTTAAGACTTTAAGGCCAAACAATCGTTAGCGTATCACGTTTGATAAGCAATCAAGCCTTTGTTTCATGACAGTGAAATACCTTTGAAAGGTTTGTTTGTGTTTTACGTCCTATTAACTCGTATTGTCATTTAAGGACGTGCAGGTTTTGTTGGTTGAGGAAAGCCGAGTTCCTGGAGAAAAACCACCGACCTATACGGCCAGTACCTGGCAACTGCTCCACGTAGGCCACGGACCCCGACCCAGTAGTGGAGAGCTAGTGGCAGCAGAATGTCAGACACCTTAACCACTTGGCCACAGCTGCCCCTCCTATGAAAGGAAGTTCCTGAGGAAAGGAAGTAACTATAGGAACTAGGAATATTGCAAATGATATGGCCGGACCATACTAAGTCAAGATACTGGCATATTCAAAGTCAAAAGTTAATGTAAAACCAGAAAGATGCTATTAAGATGTAATAAATAATGACTTGTTCCGAACAGGTGCCTGAATTTCTAACATTCGTATGAAAAAGATAGGTTAATACCGAGATGTTCCGATCTCATATATTGCTATTACCATCTGTCGGTAAAAACAAAAGGTTTTTCTTGCGATCAGCGCGAGCGGTCTGTCGGCTTACACTACATAATTGATGGGAACAGTGAGGCCCCGGGGATATGATCAGATGCTCCATTCTTTACCTCTGATCAATATATTCTCTAACATCTAATCCACAACCCTCTCCTTCATCCTGTCCCCTCCCGGAATAACCTTCAGTACCAACTATCTCCGACATACCGGCTTTGTATCATAAAATATTACGTTGGAGACTGTTAGATATATCATATGTCTGCATTTAAAAAAGTCCCTTTTCAATCATTCTTAAATAACTAATCTTGGTTTATTACAGACATACTCTAACATTTATTTTGTGAACAATTGGGGTGTTTTTGTCAAAAAAGCTAAATAAGGAAAGTATTTGATCTTTCCGAATGTGTTATTGATTTTCAACTTTTCCAATGAATAAGATATATCGTAATCTTCAATAGTAGTTTTTAACACTTTCCTGTCAGCAATTTCGAATTGCACCTTGGTGTTTTTGTTATCATGTATACGCACGTTGCAGAATGTGTCATTGATAATCACGGACTGTGATAAGTACATGTAGACGATGTTATACCTGTTTCTCACTTGATGGATCTTACGTTTCCAGCTATCTCTTACAGGTCTGGCTATTAGATCTAACTTATATCAAATAGATAGTGTACTTAAACAGTATTACCTTCCTCATTATGTATTTGTTGTGTATAGATTGTTGATTTTACGTCATACTGACATACGTTATGTCCTTCTGGGATATGGAAATGAGAGTACTTCTCAAATTGATGAATTCCATAAGGCAGCAAAGAGCAATATAACGCTGATGAGGAACGTCTGCGTGATATAAAAGGATCTGCTGAAATTATAATGTCTGACATAGGTCGCTCGTGAGAAGCGTCTACGTGATCTAGAATGCTCTGTTGAGAAGCGTTTAGGTGATTTATAGGGCTCTGTTAAAAGGTGTCTCCGTGATCTGAAAGGTTCATTAAGAACACCTCGGCCGATTAGGCCATCTAACTTAAAATGTCATTCGGAACACCTTGGCCGATCCGGTCATCTTTGATGAAAGGAACTGTAATCGGGGCAACGTGTTCCGAATGACTCGATACAGCCAACGATGGAACAAAAAACAAACGAGAAAATGAGACAACGAAACAAAAGTGGAAACGCCAAGAGCCACCAAAAATTTTGAGGCAAAAACCCGGTTGTCTTGAAGAACTGAGTCCATCGGTTTTAAAACGATGAGCAAGAATCTTTAAAACATTATAAGGTTGACAAGTATAACCTATTTATATGGTAAGAAGTTACTCTGTACTTGCTGCTGCCTCGGTTTACAGCACTGCGCATTTGTGTACGACAGACTATGTTTTATTTATGATGGTATTGGTTATTTCCCAAAAGTCTTCTTATATACAAAACTATAGCTCGGCCCACATAAAAGCACTATATCACATGGAATAAGTGTCAAGTAAAGACCTATTCCCGAGGTTGACCGTCTACAAGTGAGTCAAGAGGTCGTTGTAATTTTTAAGTGCTACCAATAAGTCTAGTTTCATCCTACGTTAATGCTATTTTCCAATAGCATTTATGTTAACACTAGGTTAAATATCCCTAAGAATATCTCCAAATTATATATTTTGGCAAATATTCTTTTTCTCCCGATTTCCAAAAAACTCTGCAATAATTCAATACTCTAAGAAGAAAATATACCCACAAAAATGTTACTACACCTGAATGGAGAGTTGTTTTGAGAAACATTTTTCTAAATTGCACGGCACCATTTCTCTTTTGTACAAATATTAAACATCGTAAACATCACACACACCCTGTAATGCTAATTTCTTCAAAAATTAAATTGAATAAATAAAAACTTGAATTCATTGCTTCTTAACGTGTTGAAAGGTTTTTTTAGAACTTTCGTTTTTGAAATATTTGCAAAATTAACTGTAAATAATTTGAAAACTATTTTCCAAGAAATATTTTGTGATTATAAGTAAAAATACCTATTGCAAGGATATTATTTCTCTTTATAAATAATATAACTATATGATATATGTGTCTTACAATGTACCTGTTTTTAATATTTGCAAAACCAATCGCAAGATATCGCAGAAATGTACATTTATGTTTCTATGAGGTCAATCTAACAACACATTGAGCATCAACGTCATTTTATCATGGTGATATTTACAGAGAACTTTATCCGAAATGCAAATGAAACCATGGTCATTTTACCTCGCGTACAGCTTCGGTCATTTCTAATTATTTATAAATGAATAGTGTCACGCGGTTTCGGAGTGTTTCTGACACCGTTCTAATTAAAATGGTATCCGTTTCGATCGGAAAAGAAACACCTAATGGCACGAGATCAAACAAAAAGGTCAACTCCTGTTGACCTTTTCCCCAGCCAATCAACGATACTATTTTATTCCTAATTCGGGTTGACGAGGTTTAGGAAAATATGTCACCTGAGTGTGACCTAGGATACGGAGATAAACCATTGTTGAGACAATGTAATGAATGGTTACACGGGAACCATACACCAGTAGATTAGTTCGCTTTGCTTGAACAATACATCCGGAAGTTGACCTGCTTGTGCAGACCGGATTCGCCTACAGCTGTAAAATATAGTTCCATGCTATCGTGCTACAGAAAATGTATCGATTAATCGATTGTATAACAATCATTTTTCATACAACAGTGTCGCGACCTCTATAAAGTAGGTATCATGCAGTGATTCTATTTAATATTTAGTTACTCATATGTATTCACCCAACATATATTTGTTAGGTTATCGCTGTAAGTCTATCTGATCTAATGTATTCAGTTCATAGGTTTAAAACGATCCAAGTAGGCTTCATGGAACGCTAAATCTAACCTCTATGGCAACGACATCTGCTCAGAAATCGCCGTTTCATAAACGACAAGATTAACATAAGATTAGGGGAAAATTAAGCTTAAAATAAATAACATAACTTAAATCGCGTGAAACCATGAGCATAACTTTAAATGAAGACAATATCGTAGAAAGCCATGCTAAGATCAACTAATATTACAAGATTGTTGGTACGTACTCATTGCTAGGAAATGACATTTGGGGAGTGAAACTGACCAAATACCATACTCAATACCTTTGTTTTCAGTTAGGTGAATTAAATGTCCAAGCTTTTAAGAGGTCGATATCACGTAATGACATTAGGGTTAAAATGCTTCTTTTTCTTATGTCAAAAGATGTCTATGTTTATCATTGCCTTCACATGGTGTCAAATTATCCTAGTTGTTCTAGTCTAAACAGTTGCATAGATAGATAACTATAATTTTGTAAATGTAAATCTTCATTAGGCTGTCGTCAATAGGCTGTCTTGTTATAGGTGCCCGTTCGCTAAATTTAGATTATATGACCATACCAATACTTCTTTATTGGGTTAAATTGCGTTGAAGAAAAGCTATTCGCGTGCGCTGCTATATAAGGCAAGGGATAGGTACATATACATTTATAATCTGTATCTACTCTTACTAGATTATCGTTCGCTAAATCTAGTTTAGATGACCTTTCGAATTCCTACTCGTACAATAAATCAGCAGAGTGCCTAAGCTGATTGTATAAGATCATGGTTGGCTTATACAGGTTTAGAGTGCTTCTCGGGACCTTAAGGATCTGTTTGAACGCAAGAATAGAAATCCACACTTATATTCTGTTTCTATGAACATATATCATTCATCCATCATCGAAATGTAGGTGTCGTAAATTCAGACAAATCTCGCTCCAATTCATATATTCTTATTTACGTTAGACAGTCTTTCTTCCATATTTGGAAATCGTTATGGTTTCCTTCTGCGTGCCACATTATTCAATCAGCGGAAATGTAAGTATAGAACTATATCCTTTCATAGCTTTTCGTCGCGTAGGGTTTTATTGAAATGTAGCTTTTAAGTGCAATGGTGCCAATGGATTGAGCAAGAGATCTGAATCGGTACAATAAATGAAAATATAGACCCATAACAATTAGAAAGAATTTTTAACTCACAAATGGCTATAGCAACTTATTGGAGAGTACTAGATCGTATACTGTAAAAGTGGTAATTTTCGCGTCCGGAAATATTCGCTTTTTGACTCTTCAAACTGATTGCTGTGTGGATTTCTTTTCGTGATTTGAAATGTATGCATGCTATATAATGTATATAAACTCTCTCTATATATATATCTATCTCGTGTGGATATTGTGGCACTGATTCACTCATCGCGAGAAACGCGAGCATTTTCACACAGCGAACATTTACTTTACCAGAACACAATCTCCGTTTCTCGACTCTCCAGTCGAATGAACACGACCACGCACGCTACTAGAAATGTTGAGCTTTATTTACTTGAACAGTGCCGATTTATTCAGAATAATACAAAATGACATCAGCTTCCTTTAATATAGGGACAGTGTACGTTGAAAGAACGTGCTCCCTGCTGGTTCGGTGAAGAGTAAGCAGGTTGTATCCAACTGCATATTATAGTAAGAGGATATAAATGTGAGCCCCTGCAGAACCGAGGCTTTTTCTTCTCTGTCTTTTGCTAAGAGAATTTTCAAAAAAACTAAATTGATCTGATGCCAATATTCCAGCAACACTGGGGATATTGACGGGGTTTTTTTCTTACTTTTCTCTCTTTTTTTTGAGGTATCTCCATAGACAACCGTCCTCACATAACCTTAGTTGTTGCAAGGATGTTGAATGCTAATCTCTGAACAAACAAATGAAATAAAGTTCAAACGTTTTAAGGTTACATGTTACCGTACACGTTGAACATGTGATTTATGACATAGTTATCTCCCTCGAATTACATTTTACCGGAGTATTACCGATATATGTCTTCTTGTGAATCTTTCAAGTATTTCATCAATTTATGAACTATTTATTTATCAGTTCAAGTAATGGTTCATGATAGATAATTTAATTTGATTTAGGTCGTTTTTGTAAATGAAACATCTTGGTTGGGTAGAATGACACTCACATGTTCGACTGTTAACTTTAATGATGCCAACATAATGATATCCACTTGAAATCCATGCTCAGAAGCCTAACAACACAGCGTGTTCCTTAACAAAAAACGCTACACACGAACAGACTAATCAGTGGCGTAGCAAATCATTTTTCGGAGTGTATGCTTACAGGGGGTCAGGTGTCCGAGGCGCGTAGTGCCGGAGGAGGGGCAGGGTATGGATGGGGTCCGGGGGGGGGGTGCAATTCTACTAGGCCCTAGACGCAATCTCTCGTATTCTGAGTAGTTTTTTATTTTCATCAAACCTTTGAGATTTTCAAAGTGTAAAGCCATAACAACACTATTTTAACAGACTTAAATTTTCAAGAAGGTTTGTTTTTATTCTTTTTTATGACATAATAAAAAAATTAATAAAAACCTGTGATTAAAAAATCTTGAAATTTTAGTAATTCGTAGTTAGAGATGATGTTAGTTATTGCAATTCAATCGCCTTGAGTTTCGACCTGACCCTGGAATTCATGCTCATTTCCCTTCGTTAATAGAAGAGAATGCCTGCTTCATTTCACTCACAAAAACGATTGAACGCTGTTTAATAACGAGGGGAAACAATGTAACTGCTCTTCATTAGACTGTCTGCGATCTGAGACCGTATTCTAATTGTAGATATCTCCAGTACATACAGGTCACACAGGGAGTTAAATCGATATTCTATATACAAAAATAAGGATGGATTCATGTGTCGTGCGACTAGTTTAAAACCCAAATCGTGGCTATGGTAATTACTTGTACTTCTGCCTAACTATCAAGATGTTCAAATCTTCCTAAGATTAACAGTTCTATCTGAGCCTGATAACAAGATAACCTTTCGTCCGATTAACCTACATTCAGTAGAACCATGTATTGATCTATTTGTTAAGCTTCCACGTCCACGCAACAACTAATGCCCTTTGTGTGTAAAGACAATATCCAGATATGTTCTGTCCAGTCCTTGGCGACCTTAAAGTATCACCTCACAGAATTGTCACAATCTGGTCATGGTAACGTACTTCCTCACCCAGTCCCTGGTGTTGTTCTGACCACGGGCGAACCAGGAGTGCCTAGTGAGACACCGCCGCAGAGGGGGAAAAGGTTGCACAGAAAAGACTGGAAAAGCGCAACAGACGACCGCGCAGAAAGCTACCCGTGAGATTTGGTGATTGATATTATGGAAAAATTATTTTAAAAAGAAGATAACAGTTATATTGATAGTTTGTCCGTATGCATAAATAAGGAAGTGACAACGATTAATTAAAGAATTAGTACGCATTATTCTACAACAATTAAGAAAATAAATACTTACTGCCGCCGTTATCACATAACCAGAGTAGTTGCGAAATTGTGCAATATTATAAGATCTTTGACGCAGGTAGACATTATTGTATTACCTTGTTTTGAGGTTTGGAACAAGTTGGCCCCGATGCTGGGATTTGATACCACACCAACCAGCACGTTAGATTTTTTCAAGCTCTAAACTCTATTTTTAAAGGTGAGAAAAACCAATTAAACTTTACGACACCTGTATCCTTTAAAAACAAACACTGACATTTGAAATGTTGTTGTGAACTTCTTCGAACACGCATGCTTCAGACTTATCCAACACAAGAAGTCGTATAATTGGATAAGATTAATTTTTTTCACCCGTGTTCAAAGTGAAATAGTGTCACACTAAAATGGACCTCTGGGGGAAGAGGGCGAAACATCGTGATTTGCCAAGCCAGCAGATGACGAATTATCTTTTTTCTAGAATCCCCTAAACGAATTAGATGTTTTATGTCAAAGCTTAAAATCCTCAAGGGGGATATTTTTGTTTACATCAAAAAAGAGGGCGTAGAGATCGTAGCTTCAAATGGTAATGTGATTCCATCATTCTTTTTTTTAATTCCAGGAGAAGAAATGTAAATAGTCACGCTGATATGATTATGCGTCCCTAGAGGTATAAATTATCCACAGCATCGTGACAAGACACTATATACGGATTAAAGATTGATTGATACACTATTAGAATGAGAACCGTATTCAACATTGTCAACGAATGCTGCAGACTAGTGTTATACTGCCCCTGTCCCCTGCTTAGATTCGTATATGTAACCCCATATTGATCGGTTTTACACATTGTAATGCTTGCGATATTATCAGTTTCTTTTGCTGTGTAGCTCTGTTGCATGGCCCTATTGTATTGATGGGCTGTTTTGATTACCATGTTACCATGTATCACATTGATATAATGGGTCGAAAAGACTGTCACGTGGTCATGTATGACGGTTTTGATGGGCCATTTTGTCTTCCATGTGGCCATCTATGACCGAAATGTGTTGATTGAACGTTTATACTACCATGGGGCTTTGTATTGGTCGTTCAAAAACTACCCTATTGCCCTACATGATCTTATAGTTTTGGTGGTCCAGGGCTACCGCGAAGGTCCTTATGAATTTATTGCGTTGGAAATGTCAACAAATTTAAAGATACTTTGCTTGGATTGGTTTGGTTTGTTTGTGTTTTACGTTCTATTAACAGATTTTGGTCTTTTAAGGACGTGCCATGTTTTTGTTGGTTGAAAACCCGAGTATCTGGGGAAAAAATCACAGATCTGTGGCCAGTACCCCATGACTGTCCTACGTAGGCCTCAAACCGCGACCCAGTGATGGAGGGCTTTAGTGATTCAGGCGGTCAGACGCTTTAAACACTCAGATATCGCGGCCCCATTCAAAGATACAATCAAACATAATAGCTTAAAATTCAAGTTATCAATTGTTTGTTGAGTCATGGATTGCTGTTTTGCCCTACATTTTCCCTATGATGGTAAGACTTCACTGCTGCTGTCGTTTGTTTTCTACTCCAAGCAAGCATTCGCCTCGAAAGCACAAAATAGTATCAAAGAGCGCAGCTTGAGAGAGACACACAGTACTAAGACAGGTAATCTAGTACATTTATAGGTATGTCGGTTAGTTGTTAGATACTTACGTTTTCGCAACACAATGTCCATAGATAAAACTTTTCTGTTCAAATTGTAATTGCACTGTACAACAGCAAGGGTGTCCAAAGATAGCTTGGCATTAGGCATTGTCACGTAACAACTGAATAACAAAATGGCTGCAGGTGACATGTTTAAAATGTCACCACACTGTGTAAGAATTGTGTCTACAACTGGTTGGGCTTTTTAAAATTGTCAACACAGTGAACTACAATGGTGCTCAAAGATGTTGGGGAATTAAAAAGGGTCATCACACTGAAAAGTAACGCTGTCCACACATGAGGTGTGTAATTTTGAAATTGTTACCATACTACATAACAACGGTGCCGACCGCGTAATGGATTAACGCTGTTTGCACATGATGTTTTTTAAGTTGTCACCACACTGAACAAAAAAGGTATGATGGGGTATTTTAAATTGTCGTCACACGAATAACAACCGTGTTTGCAGATGATTTGGCTGTTAACATTTTCACCACAGCTCACAACAAAAGTGTCCACACACGTTATCATGTTTATTTGTCACCGCACTCAACGACAAAGGTTTCCAAAGATGATGGAGCTTTTTAAATTGTCATCACACAGAAATGACACAAAGTAGACACAGGGTTAATACACCTAACCGGGTGACTAGGGAGACATCATTGAAATGACAGCAAGCGTAAAAGAGCAAACAAAACCAAAGGTGGTCCACGTATTGCAATAGGAACAACAGGTCTGATATGCTTTCCACTGAAGTAGAAAGTAGGAAACACAGTACAAAACCTTTAATTGTATGTGAAGGATCAACGACCGTTCTCTTCTAAGAGTGTGCAGTGCTATACAGCAGGGAAATCGTTTTTTTATTTGACCTGCGAGTGATTCCTCAGTTGGCTTACTATAAGTATTACTAATCCTTCTACCATTCGATGCATTTGAAATAGAAAACGATTTGTTATGGATCGATTATATGTTAAACTATAGACAGACAGACAGATGTTTTGCTGAAAGAACAAAACAGCTGTTTCACAAAATTTTGAAGCATTCTGAACAAGTCGGTGATAAATCTCTTTATATCCAAAATTTTAGAATCAAGAAAATTTTAACCAAAATTATCAGACCAAAGAATTGGCAAAACACGAGTTGTTATTGCATCGTAACTTGATTGTCCTTGAATTTAACAACGGTTTTAATTAAGTTAAGGAAGAAACAATAGGAGCTAAGAAAGTAAAAATCAATTAGTTGACGCAATAGAAAATTTTATTTTTCGTTCTGAAATTAAATCTTTCCAATTCTGACAAAGTTTCAAACTCCAATATAGCGTTACATGTGTTAGGCTGTTCTGTTGACTTTCACTTACATTTAACGATAGTAACATCCCGTATGTTAGATTGTTTGTGTTATTATCCGGATGAATCTCTAACGAATTATTGCGTTTAAAATAGTTGAAGGCAGTATAAGCAATCATGAACTGTTACCTCTTACAGCCATTATCTACCTGTCATAGAAGATAAGAACTGCATGTCCTTATAGGCATTAACAACCTGTCATGAGAAACATGAAATACTTGTTCGAGCAGACATGAAGTACATGTCCTAGTAAAATGAACGAAACACGTAGGAACATGACATTCCTGTCAAAGTAGACACGAACTTCCTGTCCTAGTTAACACGAACTTCCTGTCCTAGTTTATATGAACTTCCTGTCCTAGTTAACACGAACTTCCTGTCCTAGTAAATATGAACTTCCTGTCCTAGTAAAATGAACATATCATCTAGGAACATGACCTCCCTGTCCAAGTAGGCACGAACTTCCTGTCCTAGTAAATATGAACGTAACACAAAAGAACATAACCTTCCTGTCCTAGTAGACATGCACTTCCTGTCCTAGTAAATATGAACTTCCTGTCCTAGTAGACATGCACTTCCTGTCCTAGTAAATATGAACTTCCTGTCCTAGTAGACATGCACTTCCTGT
>JAUMHH010156778.1:0-18284 GCA_032359455.1 Chlamys rubida | reverse complement strand
CAAATCTGGTTAGTCCAGATGAACTAGTCCAAGATATACACAAAAACAATTTGTTCAGAGGCAGAGGTCAAAGGTAAAACAACAGGTGACGATGGGCAAAATATATACACAAAGCTTTACATCATGCTTAAGTGTCCTAAACTTAAAATGACAACATGACTAGTACATTAATACATAACAGTCACAAAGTCAAGTCAATATTAATATTTAGCATAGACAGCACAAGATTACATATTATACATCCAACAATTTGATCAGACAGTGAATAACAATTATAACAGTAATAGTAAAGTAGCAACTAGAACTGTAAGCGAAAGGCTAACTGTATCAAAGTTTTGCAAAGCGATAATACGTCGACTTCATTATTTTTATTATTTATGAACTGTGCATTGATATTTGTAGGTTACAGCGACATACCCAATACTCTCCGTGCCATATCATACTTGCATACCAAGTCAGGTACATTAGAAACAAAGGTAAAAGTAACAACGATGAGAAACAAAGATTCACCCCTCAAGCCGCAATCACCTAAAATTATGTATCATGGGGGAAAAAAAGATGATGCCCCTAAAAATGTGTTCCAAATGGAGATGACCAATGAACAATACATGATGAAGAGGTAGTTTTTATATCTATAAATAAATTTATTATGAACTTGGCCTGTTAGTTGAGGAAGAGTTTGTATAAACAAAGGGTTTTTCAAGAAAGGGGCGCAACTCCATAAGAACTATTGGAATGAAAAAGTAATACTTCAATGCACAACTTTAGCAGATTCCTGCAATCCTTCCTTTAAATTGACCAATTAGCACAAAATTTGGCGGACAACAGGCATCCTGGGTAATTACTCCATCCTATAGACAACTTTTCGCGCCATCAATTCAAAAAGTTATGGGCGCCGCCATTACTGGGTCACGTGATCGGCGGCCATTACAACCGTGACTTTGACAGCCACGCGTCAGTGGAAACAAAATGGCCACCTCCACGAAGTACAAAAACGGCGGAGGAGAATCGTGTGTTGTTGTAGGCTGTGCGAACAGTAGCGGCGTTTACACCAATGGAAAACGGCACAATGTGATCTGCACGGTATTTTGCATAATGAATGCCCGTGTCTGTTGCCGTTTAATCTGCATAGGATGCCAGATAAGGAGGAGGTGATGCTAGCATGGTGTGCTGCGATCAACAGACCGGCAGTTGGTTTGCCGAAGCGAGTTATTGTCTGTTCCGACCACTTCATAGATGGTAGACCAACAGCACAAAATAACGTTCCTTCACTTAAACTAGGTATGTATCTGGACTACTAATAGTCACTTATATTAGATTCTTCCCAATATTCTATTATTTTTTATTGTCAAGAGGTCTGTCGGAAAAAAGACCGACAATCAATCCACAGGGGTTCGTTACAATGTCTGAAATACACATATGCTATACTGATATGGGTCACAACACACATAATCATTGTGACCCATATCAGTATAGCATATGTGTATTTCAGACATTGTAACGAACCTCTGTGATCAATCAATGCAAACTGGTCAACAACATTTGGTGCACGCCAATATGTATACATGATCACGTACACACGGGTATTGTAACATGCACAAACATACTTCGCCGGAATATTGCCAACCAATTTACTTTCAATTATAATTGATGATCCTTTCACAACTAAGGTTAGGCTTAGACATTTTTTGACACAAAGACATCAATTAGGGTACATACTTGTTGGTTTTCCATTCTTATTTATATACCATATGTATCTGCCAATGCGCCCATGCCAGGTAATAAGCCTGCCTATATCTTTTTTAGAACCCTCAGATATATTTTTACGACAGTACAGTGAATAGTTATTATCTATATTAATGTATAAGCCTTCCTCCAACATTTGATTCAGTTTTATACACTGACCCCTAGGCTTATTTCAGGATAAATATGGTACAAGCAATGGTAGGCAGGTGAAGCAATCAATTATCTGAAATTAACCCAACAAATACTATGGCCTTCGGTAATAGTTCATTAGGTTGGTCCCAACACCTCAGAAATCATTTTTGAATATTGCTCGAAGGGGCATGAAATACACTGTACAGCAGCTGTATACTATAAATTAGAAATTGGTGGCTTAACATTTTGAAAATTGTAATTGGTTACCCTGGTTAAAGAATTATGTTCAGTATTAATTAAAATTGAAAGCATTTTTAAAGCAATTCTTGCAAGGAGTGTCTATTCAAAATATAAATGTGATCCTTTTAAAATAGAGAAGTAGTGTCTGAATTGGTAGAATAAATCTGTACATACTTGTTTTACTTCAGGTTATGAGAAAGAAGTGAAAAAGGGAAGGAGCGATTCTGAAACGAAAGCTGCCGGATAACCTCACAGACACACAAAGGTATTAAAAATAACCTGAAAATTGCATAATAACTTCACCAGAGTATACATCTATACTATCTGGCTTTATCAATTAGGCCGAAAAGAAAACTTTTGTATTTTCTGAACTTGATTGTTCCTAAATTAATAGATAGTATATTATACACATGTACATGTGATATTTCCAATCATCAGTATGTCGATCACTAGTACCTCCTTTAAGTTTTGATTTAATTGACCACAATAATAATACTTTGTAACCGACACTTCATTCTATACCAGTGGACTTTCCCTAAACTGTGTAAGGGAGAATATCCACTGTATCGTATGGCAATGTTTTATGTAGTTTGACAGGTAAACTTTGATCTTGACTAATTTTTTGTTCATGCAACATATACGAACAATACGCTGTGCAGAACCGTGATTGAATTGATAAAATCCTGTATCTTGATAGAGAGAGAGCCAAATATTAGTAGTCTGTCAGCAATTTGATTCCAGGGAACATTTCAAAAACAGTAAGGGCAGATGTTTGATACACAGATGTGCAATATGGGTTTAAAATATTTTCAAGATCAAGGTAACTGTTGTTAAAAATAACTTGTGGCCTTTCTGATGTATACCGTATTCATTCCAATAAGTGCCCAGTCTCTAATAATTGCCCACCCCCACTTCAAAGGCAAGAAATGGTAAATTCTACCCCCATTTTCATCGTTTATGAAATCCTCTAATAATTGTCCACCCCTTTCTTACCTTTGAGTCACTGCAGGGGTGCAATAGTCTGCCTAATCCAAGATCAAATTTTTGAATGTTTTTCTTAATAAATACCCACCCCACTTCATTTTGGCTCTGAATTTTACAATTGTTTCTAATAAATGTCTACCCCATACTTTCAATTTTGAACGTGTTCTAATAAACGTCTGGGCGCTTATTAGAACAAATACGGTACTTTTCAGTGATCTAGTTTTAATATTTACATTAAGATTTTCATTAAAATTTATGTATTTTCAGCAAGGCTTCTTGTGTAGAGACTGATCATCATGATGACAAAGATGAAGAAACGCATGCAGAGGCTGAGCCACTACAAGATGATGATCGACACCAAAGTACATTACATACTTGTAACGATGCCTTCACCCAAACGGATGCAGAGCCTGATCTTACAACAATGGGTGCAATGGAGATCTCCAGGACCATACTTACAGAGTGATGAGCAGCAAAACAACAAATGATACATCAACCCAGACAACATCATCATTTATATCAAGTGTTTCTAAAGGTGTCAGTTGTTCAACTACTTGTGTACACATGTCTTGTGATGAGATATCAACAGATACTGATTCTCCCCTGTACACTGGACTAACATTTATCACATTTACTCAGGTGTTTCGGAGTATGGCGACACCATTCAAGTTCACTATGGATGTTGCACAGCTGCTGTTGTTTTTGATGAGATTGAAACTTAATCTACTATCTGAATGGAGGTTACTGAAACCAGGCGGATAGCCCATGTGAGGATTCATGTAGAGCGAGCCATATGTAAATTGAAAGTGTTTAGGATTTTGAGCAACATTGTGCCTGTCAGTTCTGTCAAAAAACTTGACGACATTCTGATTGTTTGCTCAGCTCTTGGTAATCTTGCATTGGTCCTGAGTTATCAAAAGATTCCCAAGATGTTGATCCTGATCATGAAAACAGTATTGAAAATGTATGATTACCATATTTGCTGTATAAAGTGCCCCTACCCCCATAAGCACCCCTCATACTTTTTTTTTATCAAATTTAGTGAAATCACACCATTTCTATAACCAGTAGTAGTGTGTAAATTTCAGTTTAATTTGTTTAAAAAGCAAATATGTTTCTCTTTATTTATCTATAAAAACCTTTCAAGATTCGCCCACAATATTGTCATTGTTGTATTGAGAAGCTTTGATTGTATTAACCTAATAAACCCCCCTCCCCCTTAAGACAATTTTCTAAGTGCCAGGCTTAGGGCACTTATTGCGGCAAATATGGTATGTCACTTGTTTCACTTTCGCACTTGGATATTGAAACTGAAAGATCATATACACTTGTACATATAGTATTTGAAATATAATGTTTTCCTTTTCCAATAAATACCAATGGATATCATCACAAATGTCAATATTGTTTGTTTTGTCTTTTGATGAAATATTTTAAGCTTGAACACAATGATATTCCCTGTCAAAATGTATCTTGGCTGTTCAGGGGTGGGGGGCTTAGCTTAAACCCAACAAAACAAATAAATAAAGTGGCAATTCTCAGGTATTTGACCACATTTCTCACTAAAACAGCAATGTGTAGTACAAGTATTTCTATATATCTGTCCACGTAAGGTATCAAAAAGACTTCTTTGCCAATTTAACCTTATCTATGGACAGCCAGAATCATATTGAGGGGGAGAATGCCATTGTTTTGAGTCATTTAACAGGTACAGTTATATGGGATAATGCGTCTATACTGGTGAAAAATACATCAATTTTCCCTTCAATGGTAACAAAGTAACATTTCTGCCATTCCGTTCGTTAAGCTATATGAGGTGGTTTTCTAACAGTTTGAAGACATTCGAGAATGGTAAACTTATGCGACAAGTTCAACAACACTATGAAAATTACATCACAAGTTTCTTGTATTTCTCTGACAAGGAAAACCTGGTAGACTCGAACTCATCCACAATTCGTGGAAGAAACTTCTGGAAATAAAAGTTTTTCAATCTCGTTATCTCTCGATCACAAAATACTTCATCATACATAACTTCGACCACCTGATATTCTGCTGGGGTCAAACAAGAAAGTAACATTTCTTTAAATTAGCTTGTTTTACAGTGTTTTCTGTTAATATTTTGATTTGAGTTTCTGAAAGTTTTACATATCTATGGTAAAAACCACTGCATTTTAAGCAAGAATGATCATTTGAATGGTCCTGATGGAGTGTAGGGTCACAGGTAGGCCTATTTACAACAGGGGCAGTTGTAACGCTAACTGATTTGTGAATTGTTGTGTTTTGGAGAAGAAATAATCTTTTGATGTCAGAGTTTTCTACATATTCTTGAAAATCTTTTTGACTTTCATAACACTCAAACTCATTTTCTTCCACACTTCATTTTGGTTTTGAAAGTCCATATTGTTAATTAAACGTGGTTCAATGTTTCTGCTTGTGCCCATATTCCATTTAGTTTGCTCATCTGTACAACTCTTTCCTGTCAAATTCATTCTAACAGCATGCTCTACCTTCCACAACAACGCCCCAACATGACTTCACGTTTTACTCAAACCTGCTTTACTTTCTTTTGTGTAATTTTTCTTTTATGCTGTAAATTCCTAATTATTGTTTCATAAATGTAACAATTTGTGATATTTTATTGTTTCTATTAATTATGATTGTTATATATAGTCGTAAGAATAGCTCTTCTGAGCTAAAGTTGCATTGTTACAAACACGACTCTAAATAAAAATTCTTGTATGTACAGTACCGTCCCGCCCACACAACACCCACGGCGAATGGCATTTTTCATTAGCTTTCTGAGATGGTCGAACATCGGACTTTAACAACACAAGATCTTCATCAACACTAGCATGCAGAATTTTACCAACAGAACCACTCTTGAAATAGTTAAAACTGTCCAATGACTTAAAATTCTTCATTTCACTTCCATCAACCGCACGACTGTGTACCAGATAATTGTAAACATCCCCATACGTCACTTCGGGCCACTCTCGCATGTCACCTTTCCATTCGTTTGATTTTGCATACTCGGGTTGATAAATAAGCGGTTTGACAGGCTTAGACAGTGACATGGTGAATATATCTTCAATAATATTATAAAATTGGAACTAGTTCCATTCACTTTTCAAAAGATATCGTCAATATAAACAAACGATTTACTGACTCTCCAACACTGACCTTCATGGCCTCCGTGACGGATGAGAAGTCACGGTGTCAATGGCGGCCGACGTTAGCGCCACCTATTATTAACATTTGTAAGATACTTTAAGTGGTTAGCACTACCTACCATGGCCAGGCATTTCTCAAACACGACCTCGTTTGAGATGTTGTTCTTGGAATAAATATCAATTTTTTTATAAACATATGTAAGATACTTTCATGGCCAGGCATTTATCAAACACAAACTCGTTTGAGAAATTTTGTTCGTGAAAATGTGAATTATTTATATTAAGCATTTTAAAGATGACGTGATTAGCACTACTGCTGTTTGCACAAGAAGCAAAGGAAGATGACGACTTGGCATTATAAACACAAATTGTAGCCAATTTCCCAAATTGTAGTGTTGATGAGTGCAATGCTATATATGCAGGACAAAATATAAATTGTGAAAGAGCTAATTAGACGGTGAAAGTCAAAAACAAAATGTTGTGCATAAATGTTATATCAATCAATATTTGTCAAACATCTATTCAGAAGGACAGATCTGATATCAGTGATGACAGGACTAATTGTCTCGTGCAGAGATATCTTCATTTGATATGGTGAGTGCTGTGTTGCCACACAAAGTGAGGACAACACGCACAGGAAGGTTTAGTATGATAGCCTCCTCAATGTCTTCCTCGCCCTCAAAGCAACTCTCTTGAATATCAAGGATGTTGAAAAGAGCTGCTCTCTTCACATGGACATCATGGTAGCTCCCATCAATGTTGATGGCAAGTTCTATTGTACTGGGTCCCATTGTTACCCCTTCAATAGTTCCCTGCAGTGACACTTCAGGTGCTTCAACATTCTTGAAAACAAGGAAGAGTAGGTATTATAGGTAGATATGACAGAAAATGTTAAGCAATAGGAAACATTTTTCCAAAGTAAATAAGAGAATAGTACCAATAACAAAGGTTAAGAAATTTGCCATTATATTTGAATTTTAGACCTGGCAACCATTCTAAATCCCAAATGTAAATATGCGTCACTAGGTAGCATGTTAAAAGCTTCATATGAAAATATTGAGACAGACCCCTCCAGTACTTTCTGAATACTGCTAACAAATGTTGACACCCAATATCTATGATGGCTGTAGGTCAATCATCTCGGTTTTCTGCTAGACCCCACATTTGAATGGCACAACTAGAGACCATGGGGAACAGACAGATGACATTTAAGGAAGATTCTATTCAATAAGGTGTAGAACTAAACTTATCACATTTTGGAATATTATAAGCAAAATTAATCAAGGGTTCATGACCCAAGACTATATTACAAAACACAAGAAAGGTACAGTGTAATGGAGCTTTGTTAGGTGTTGTATGTCCCTTGACAGCAATGGCCATTTTAGGATAGGCCAGGATTTGGTGGTGGAGCTTGTAGACAGTCAGGAACCGTAACCACGCTGTCATTGCCAATTTGATCAGGGATCATTTATACAACAATATATAGGTGAAAGTTAAATATAAGTCATTGGCACGTGATAGGTATTTTATAACTAATAGAATATAAAACCCTGCTTTTCCAGTTGATGATGCATGGGTCTGCATATTTATCATGTCATGATACACAATTATGAAGATATGGCACAATACCGACTAGTTGGGGCTGGTTCTGTGAACAGGTAATATATTCTGTTAACAGACAACAGGAAATAATTTAATCTGCTTTAAGCAGGTGTACTAAGCATCTTTGCTTTAAGAAAAACATGTACTAATATGCAGAAATGTTGACTTACTGTGACCACAGTGTTTCTGGTGGAATTTAGTTGCGGCTTCCCCTGCCATTGGCCAGTGAGACAGCTGGATACAGAAACATATCCTCCTACACGAATAGGGAAGTCTGCCAGTTCTCTCCACAAAGAGACACTCACTTGGGCACCACCCTCCTCTAATGTAAAGGTATGGATGGGCGTCGACTCTGTCCCTACCTTTACTGTACGCACACATTCATCCTGTGAAATGAAAAAAAATAATACAGTTCAGGGCAAAGTTTGGAGCGAGTTTTATGAATGTTGACATGTATTGAATGTGAGCATCAGAAGACCTAGTAATCTCTTTGAGTCAAAGACAGCAATGTGACTGTGTCACAAAATGCTTAATTTTTAGCAAAAGTCAGAAAAGTAGGGAAAAAGAATTTAGTAAACCATTGATAAACAATAAACACAATAAAAGACAATGTGGTTGACTGGTGAAATTCATGCCGATAAGTATCAACTTGTAAAGGTAAAATGTTTTGTGTTATTAGGCTACCATATCTATAGCTAGTGCTAGTCACTTACTTCAACTGCCCAGTGTCAAGTATTAAGTGGTAGTTTTGTTTGTGGTATATCCTGCCTATGCCATTGATATGATGAAAAGCCATATGTGTACACCAATGTGGAAGTGAGAAAGGCTACTTAGCCTTCAAGCAGTTATCAATCCCCAGAGTCCTATACTAATAGAATTTTGATAGGACCTGAGAAATTCTGGAAATAATTATGTACAATATTGTGGGGTCCATTAGTTGCTAACAAGTTGCAAAAGACCCATAATTTTAAATTGTAGTTTGATCACTGCTTAAAAGTTATCATGGAACTTGGAAGCATTTTGTGAAGGCAACTTTGTGGCAATATGCAAACAACAGAAAAGGTTTACCTTTACAATCTGTCCCGTCACCGTCACAAGCTGGGACAAAGGCAACTCCTTCACTTCCCTCACTGCTTTAGTAGGTGAAGGAGGGCAAATCAATTCTTTGGTCTTTATCTCTATACTGTCCGGCACGTTGACAGGGGAACTGGCCATAATCTTACTGTTTTTCGTCAGCACAATCTTTCTGTTCTTCACAATAAAATTTCTCAGCATTAGAGTTTTTCCTTCAACAATTAGCCGTGTCATTGGCTTATGGTTTAATGAAGCCAAGATGGCATCCGACTGATCAGCCAAGCTGAAGTTTAGAATCTCAGCCGTCTCCCCTCCTGTGTTGGTGAAGGTGGCAGTGTGGCCCCTCTTCACAACCTGTGCCCTAACCACGGCTGTAGTATATGGCATCGACCTGTCGAATGCTGCCGACAGGATGTCTGACACTGTTTTTGTTGTTGTCATCTGAAGAAGAAGAGGCATTATTGGCATTTGTCTATGAAATGTGAGAAATGAAGAGAAATTTCTGGGCTTTGTTTGACAGGAATAAATTGAATTTATTAAAGACAATCCTTTAAGGGGGTGATATTAAATTGTACATTACATTAAACAGGAATTAATTAGTAAGAATGTGGGCTACTGAAATGTTCTGTATATATGTACATATATGAAGTGAATAGGTGAACATGTGACTGTCACATGTTTTGCAAAGATAAGAATATTATGAATCATCCTAAATTACACACATATATATATACATAAATAAGTGTACTAAAGAATTGTCATTGTTTAGGAACAATTATCAAGTTATAACATTATGATAACAAATCCATATATATCCTAATGATAGATACAGGGTTTTCCAATATTTATATTTACTAACAGGTTAAGGAAACAACTAGGTTTGCTGCCTTTATAACAGAGACTTTGTTTCCCTGCAAAATGAGGCATCTCTCTGGCTGCTATAGGGGTAAGTAAGCTACTATTGGCTTGTGGTCAGAGTAATAGGACTCTAAAGTAGCACAGGAAATATCAGCGGCAGAAAGATTCCTTGTGTATACATGATCCAAACAACTGCCACAGTCTGTTGTTTCACTATGCATAATTTGTTTAATTTGGTTTGCTTGTAGAAAAAGTGCAAGTCCAACAGGCAGGGTGTTGAAGTCAATGTTAGCGTCACCCATGATGATCAGTGGTTCATTGACCGAATGCAAGTTCATAACTGCTTCCATGAATGCTATGAAATTAGCAAGAGATGCAAACCTTGGGGAACTGTACATGAATACAAAATGAACCACAGTATTCCGAATTAAAATTGAAGCTGAAACAATTTCAATACCAAATAGAACCTTTGCAGTTACATCATATAATTCTGTCCTGGAATAAACAGCCATACCTTTGAATGGACGTGCATTACTAGATGCATGCTCTTCATCAAAGCGATACATTGTAAATCCTGGTAACATATAAATATCATCAGGATCACTAGACTGTAAGCGAGTCTCAGAAATGGCAATGATATCAGCAGCAGCAAGGTTCGTGTTGCCAAGTAAATCCTGCATATGCAAATGTAGGGACCTGGTGTTGTGATATACAATTTTCAGATCAGATTCTATATCTTCCAATACAGGAAGACATGGGCATAAAGAAGCACTTGTTCTCAGCCTGGTCATCTCGTGTATGACGTCATGAGAAACTGCAATCTTTTCCTCGTTCAACATCAGTATGTGTACATCTTGAAGTTTGCGTATACGACTCAAGCCTACATAATGCATATGCTCTTGCTTTCGTTTTCCAAAATGTAGTACAGCTGTTGTCATAGTAGATCCTTGCGATTTGTGAATTGTTTTAGCGGCTGCTAATCGTACAGGAAACTGGCGCCTGGTCACGTAACAAGATTGCTGCCTTCCTATTGGAAATTTCCTTGTTATTTCCAAAACAGAAGTCCATGAACGACTTATGTTTTCAGTAAACAAATGACAGTAAGTTTGTCTTGTTTGCAACCAAACATGGTTGTCCTGAAAATGTATCCAAACAATACTACATCTTGATGAATGTTCCACTCGAAAACCTAGCTTTTTAATAGTTCCAGGGGAGCCATTTGTCAATCCATCTCTAACATCAATATTGACACAGATGTCCACAGGCAAGCCGACTGCCAAGGACAATTCTTTGAACAAACCCATTGTTTTTGCTGGATCGTCCGATATTTGTTGTAGAATTTTGTCTTTTATAGTAGCACACAAATCCCCACTTGCAGTGTCAATGGCTGTAATGAGGCATTATTCATAAATATGTGCTTTGCTATAAGCCAACTGATTGTGTGCATTTACTTCAGCGTTTGTTGTAAACAGGTGTGGTAAACTTTCAATATAGGGCTTATGTTCTTGCATTACTGAACGACTTTTTACCTTTGCAATATCAGTTGCGTGCTGACCTTCAGAATCTCATTATTTGGGTTAACTCAAATATCCGGAAATGTGCCTGCCACAAATTCATTGCAAGTGGTCCATAATCTTCATGCAAATCATGAAATATCCAACCATCCATGACAGGCTTCAACTGATACAAATCGCCTATGGCTATGATACTTACACCTCCAAATGGAGCATCATTGGCAAATATGTCCTGAAGGCGCAAGTTGATGTAGTTGAACATTTTTTTCCCCACCATAGAAATCTCATCAACAAAAATTAGTTTGAGATCTTGGAATTTTACTCTCAGAGTATCTAACTGTTGAGAATCCAGTGGTTTATATTTAAATCCCTGGCTAGCTGGTATACAAAACAGAGAGTGTATAGTTTGTCCACCAATGTTGTATGCTGCCTTTCCTGTAGGTGCACAAAGAACTGCTTTAACATTATCAGGGCAATCTGCAAGCTGTTTTCTAAAGTATCTTGTGATAGCCTGATATAGTGCAGTGGTAACAACACTTTTACCAACACCTGCTCCACCAGTGAGAAAGCAATATAGTGGAGTAGTTTGTGTCTTGAACCAATGAAGTACATGGTGGAAAAACAATGACTTCTTGGTGTTTAAACTTCTTGCCAAAGTCATGTAATCTTCATTTGTCATGTCATTGATGGGTATTTCTTCACAACTAATCTGCTTCCTGGTGATGCCTATGTCAAGGGCTAAGTCATAAGTGTGATCAGTCCCATCAGGATTGAAACAACCATGGAGTGTGCTAGGAATTGATTCATCTAGACCATCAACTTCATCATTGTGTTGTGTTTCAGGTGCAACTACATGCAAATTTGTGAGAGTGTCGATATTTGCTTCAACTGATTCCAAAACACTTTTTTGTTGTTTGGATCATGTATACACAAGGAATCTTTCTGCCGCTGATATTTCCTGTGCTACTTTAGAGTCCTATTACTCTGACCACAAGCCAATAGTAGCTTACTTACCCCTATAGCAGCCAGAGAGATGCCTCATTTTGCAGGGAAACAAAGTCTCTGTTATAAAGGCAGCAAACCTAGTTGTTTCCTTAACCTGTTAGTAAATATAAATATTGGAAAAAACACTTGTATCATCATTTTCATATTTTGATTTGTTGGTGGACATCACAGCTTCATGCCAATTGATAGCTGTCTTTGTATCCTGTGAACGAGCCTAGTAAATCGTGTTCTTCGTCACGCCAGGGGAGAAACAGCATTAGTTGTTCACGATAGTAATTGTCTGGGTCATGCTCTTTGTTGAATCTGACTGTACGAATTACTTTCATAGTGGACCTTCTCTTCAAAATAATGCCTTCTTTGAAATGAAACTCTTTCTGGGAGGCTTCTGTTGAACTGGTCACACTTTCTTCTATTGAACTTTCTTCAATGTCTAGAATTTCTTCATCTTCATCATGAATATCTTCAGGCAAATCTTCACAAATCTTGTTAGAAGCCCTTTTGGTTTTTTTGGGAGGAAAAATTGTGTCAAATTTGGCTACAAAATCTGCTAGACAATACCTTTCCATTTCTCTAGGTCTTCTCTGGTAACGTTTGAGATGGTTGTCAGATTCAATGTTAGTAGAATTCACAGGCATTTCCTCCAAAATATTCAAAGGTTTCAAAAGACAAGCTCTTTTTGAAGATTCATTTGTATCTACGAAAACAACTGTTCTGCTACACATGCGCAAGGGCATTTGCAGAATGAGAAAAGCAGCTTCTTGAGCACTAACTTCTACACGTGTAAGGAATTTGTTTCCAATGTGCCGTACTTGTTGTTTCAGTTCACTATTTCCTTTGCGAACATCTTTAACTGTATCATATAGCAAGTTAGACATACCTGTTTGGCCTTTTGATATGTATGAAACAATGTATGATGCACAGGAGTATGCATCGAGAACAAATTGCACATCAATATTGGCCTCCCATGACTCCAAGATGTCTTTGTTATACACATTGATTCTAATTTCTGAAGGCGTTCTTTTCAGAAATACCTTTGGAGCAGTTAAAGAGGACCGTACAGCATTAATGTAAATGTCTTCTGTCATTTCAAGCATGTCCAGAAATTGCTGGAAGGAAAAACCGCTGCCCATGGTCATGGTATTCAACATTTGACATATTTTGATGTAATTCCTTGCTGTCTCTGGATTGTCACCAGACTCTGTATCAGTGAAAGGCTCTAAGATCATTGTTGAATGCATAGGTAACAAAGGGAACGCAAAGCGACAAACTGCCTTTCCCTTCTTTCGACAAGGACGTGCATGTCGGTGATTCTGATAGTTTATCAGATCAGGTCTATCACTTGCCAATGAACAGGTGGAATGTTTGTCAATAAAATCGACGAGCTCTTGCTTTGTGGATTTCCCATACACTGGAGCATTGTCAATCCATATCAGCATATGAATGTGTGGAGAGCCACGTTGCTGGAATTCTACCCTGTAAAAGTAGTCCTTTACTAGTCCAAGGGGTGCAATTTTTCCTTTCAGAATAGTCAATATGAACACCTGTACTCTGTGAGGAAAAAATATCTTGCACATGTGATAGGATCTGACTTTATTAGCTCACATTTAGAATGCCAAGACATTGATTTCGATTCGTCATCTGAGTATTCTATCTGTTGAACCTGTTTGCCCAGTATTCTAAGCAGACTCAGCCATTTTGTTTCTGCAGTAGATAATGAACAGAACCAAGTCGGAATGCCTAGCTGTCTGACCATTGCAAAAATGTCTTTTTTAGCATGCTCCCAATAGGCTGGAGAGCCACGTAATGTGCGCAATATACGGAAACCTTCATTCAAATTTACAACTTTGTTTAATGATGATGGACTCCAAACATCTCCGGCTGTCACTTGCCTCCCTTCACTTTTGCACTTTGTCATTGCTAGACTGACTTTGACTTGAATTTGCTTGATTTGGAGTTTCTTCAATTTGAAAAACAGATTTGGTATCGACATGGCAGCCCGTTTATCAATTGATCGAAGTTCCCATTTACAGATTGTACTGTAATGAATTAGTGTTTTGCGATCTTTATTGTCTGGGCGTTTTTGACCACAATAGATTGTAGGGAACGAAAGATATTCAGCATGTTTGTCTTTGTACAAACCGAGAGGAACCTGACCTTCACCTGGAGCAAATGAGTTTTCTGTAAACTTCGTACATCAACAGGATGCAACAATGTATCTGTGTTACCTGTTAGCCTATCATCAAAATTGCGAACCTCTGTCCACCCATCAGAATCCTCAGATTCATAAGTAATCTGGTTATTGTTTGCCAACTTGTTTTTGTCATCGTCCACATGTGTTCCTGAGTGAAGGGGTGATACTTCACAATGCTCCACTGCAGTACTTTGTGCAGCTGGTTTAGGCAAGACAATGGCAGAATTAATTTGCAACATTTGAGAATCAGAATTTGTATTTGTGTGTTTACTCGATCCGTGTTGGTCGAACCAGCTATTCTGATCAGCAACAGTCCAATTTTCATTTAAGGCAATGCCTTCAGATTGGAACAATGTACTGTTGGCAATAAGCCACTTCACTGCACCTATGCATTTATTTGGACGAATACTTTCACACATTACAGCATGCTTGAAGCTCAATTTTCTTTTCAACTGAACTTGAACCGTTTCAGAATTTGCCAGTGTTCTAGGTAAAGATGAAACTGTAGTGCTCACATCTGAAGGTACATTTACAACGTTTCCTCGTAAACTCCTTTGCCCACCACGTGGTTTTTCTGACAGTTGCATGCTCTTCCATTTCAGTAATTTACAGTTCTGTTGGTCTGGGTGGAAAACCCATTCCATTCACAATGGCACATGATGGAATGTTACCCGCTTTAAGGTGTTTATAACATGTACGGCATATCCATTCAACGTCATCCTGACTTCTTAGGTTTTGTAGACAAGATTTAGAAAAGTGCGAGGAAAAACTGAGCATATTTGCTGAACATACTCCATCTCTAAACCATGTTTGTGTGCAACATGAACAAACGTAAGATGGTCCTGCAGATACTCGTAACTTGAAATCTTGTACAAGCAAATGCTTTTCCCCATCATTGGAGGTATGGTCTTCAGATATATCAGCAGAAGAGCCTTTTCCTGAGCAATGTCGTTTACTTGTAAAGTTAGCTTTGTCAACCCTTTTCCTCTTTCTAACAGTTGTCGAGTTATCAATGGAACTGGTGTCTGGCTGTGCCTGGCAAACTGTTTTCTGTATGCTGTTTATACCTTGATCAATATTCTTTGAATTTGATCCAACCCTTTCCTTAGATTCTATTCTTTTGTTTTGAATTTTTCTTTTGCTGTTTTTCAATGGTGCGACTTGGCAGTTAGTCATCCATGGCAGAGGAGCATCTCTAAACCCACTGGATATGCCAGTTTGACATAGATGGGAGGACGGTAATGTCCGAATATAATTTATATCACAAACAGCAATATTGACGGCTTGATTCGGCTTCCGTGGCATGATTTTAACCTGCACAGCATGAACCTCAAATTGTACATTGCACAGTACGGCACTTGATAAGGAGCAACATAAAGTTCTTAGGAAGCCTATTAGTCTGGAGAAGGTAGGTAAAATTGACATAACACATGTACCTTCTGGATGACACAAAGCATTGGCACCTCTACTGTGCGAGTCAAATACATAGAAAACTCCATTTTCTCTAATAATTGCAATAGCGGAGGCATGGAAAATGAGCAAAAGATTGTCTGTCAAACCGAAACCTTTATTGACAGCATTCTCAAGTGACATGCCAATGCTGGACGAGAAACCAGGGATCATTGAACCAACCAATGTTTTGCAAACTTTGAAAGTAATATATTTCTTATTTAAACAAAGACAGTTTGGCAAGTCACTAGCCATCAACATGTCATGGGTAGGATTCAGTTCTCTATAAAGCATGTCGCCAGTATGAAGTATAGTGTGCAAGTCATTTTTATCAAATGACTTGACCTGTTTAAGTTTACACTGAATCAAAAACATCAACCCATTTGTCATGCATTGTTTTCCCCGAGAGAAACTTGAATACTTTGATGCACCCTGACAATAGTCTGCTTTTACGACAGAGCTGGGACAGCTTGTATATGTTGTTGGCAAGGCCATTGCCATGATTGCCAAGAAAAACAATATATTTTCATAAATTTATCATATTGGGTCAATTTGAATATTCACAATAGGTGTAGTTTTCCTAGTTTGTACATGGGTTAACATGGTGGTTAGTTCAAAATAATTTCAAATTAGGGTAAACAACTAGTGTACATGGCAACTGGAATGATAAAGTCTCTGGAAACATTGTTTCCCCCCTGAGTGATCAACTGATGGTTTCCAAGGCAATCAAATACCACATTCAAGCAGTAAATGTGATTTGGTTCAAGAAATTAAACTTGCAGGATGTTGTTTTGTCATTACATCAGAACATAGCATTATTGAATATTTCTCTCCTACTAGTTTGATGGTTGAATCTCAGTAGGCAAAAATCATTAAAAGTTTTCCTTTAACTTCATAAGCTAATATAAAAGTGTTCAAATGTTCAAGTGTACCAAGGTTCGAGGAAACAAGTTTTCATGTTCAAGTGTACCAAGTTTTGAGGAAACAAGTTTTCAGAGGGTGCTGTAGGACTGTTGAAATCATAAAAATAAGAGGGCAAATTTTTCAATTTTTTTTTCAAAATAATGGTGGTTAGAAGGTGCAATACGATTTGCTGTGACCATTGTTCTCAAAATGTCAGTGGGAAATTTATTTCCAATAAATATAAAAACAAATCTGTGCGATGATTCAAATATCACATAATATTTTTGTTCAAATTCAAGTTATTGAAATATGCAAAATTAGAATGAAAGATTCCTCAATATTAATCTCAAATTGAAGTTATTTAGAGCAACATCTCAATTGTTTGTTTGCCAAATTTTTCTTTCAAAGCATTGTCAAATTTGCATTTCTCATGATATTTTCATGTTTCAATATCCATATTTGAACAAATTGTATACAATCATTCAAATTTAACATATTTAAATACGATGTTCATATTCAAAACGTTCATATTTGCATATATAAGAACGCAGGATTTCGCAAATAATTATGTTCTCAAAAATAAGTGTAGAGCAACATCTTAATTGTTTCCAAATATCTTTTCTCAAAGCTTTTTAAAGATTGCATTTCTCATGATCTTTCCAAGAAAAAAGAGTATCTGCGGTTATCTTTACAAAACAAGATGTGGTATAAATTGCAATGCAAAATGTTAAGTAAAAAAATACTTACCGTCTTTGATGGGCTAGTGTTAGAAGTACCTGGTACTTGTGTTCAACTGCAAATAAGGAAAGCATGTTTAAAAATGTCATTATCATCTGCTATATACTTAAGCCAGCATGAAACTGAGACACAAGTTAGATTTATCTTTGAATAAGAACACACAAAAGCATTATAATTATTGGAAATTACAGTATTTCAAAACTCATGATGCAAGATACTGGTGGTGATATATGAACATGATTAATTAAAATCTGAAGTTAAAATAGGAGGGAAATATTGAGAAGTACAAAATAATGATAGAAGAGAAATGCTCACCTTTATATATAATGGCAAAGGAAGGAAAGTCGATAACGTAGCGCACAACAGTTGAGGTTTTTCTAATAATCAAAAAAAGTAAAAGGTTTTGTTCACAACAGATTTTAATTTGCATAACCCTCAAAACTATAATGGCTATTTGTCATGTTAACATATATATTTTGGAAAGGCCAAAAATACTCAAGTGCTTATAACATGTCTGATTGTTCTGCACGAATACTGAACGTACAAGTAACACAGTAAAGATTCACCCAGAAGGAAGTTAAAGGTCGAATGAGTGTATTGATAAACGAAAATAGGAAGTACATCCCTAGTTGAAAATCCAATGTAGGGAGACAGTATCACAATTTCCGCATATTCTAA